>JAQGAK010003162.1:0-16259 GCA_034696945.1 Lipothrix lubbocki
GTAGTAGTTCTTCTTGTGGTTGTTACTGGTGCAGAAGTCGTCGTCGTCGTCGAGACAACTACTTGCGAAGAAGCCCCTGAAGGTCTTCCGTTATTCATTGAAGTATCCAAAACCACAGTATTAAATTCATTATCATTTTCATCATCGTAATCGATTTGTGGCAGTGGAGGAATATCACTCAGAGCATCGTCAACTAATGGTGTATCGACGACATTGCGAGTCAATTGAAATCTCGGTGCAAATAATTCCTTCCCGCTCGCTTCTTGCAATTCCACCTGGTTAGGAGAACCTACTGGGCTGTCTATCCCCGATTTAATATTTTTTGCTTCCTGAGCTCGACGTACAAGTGTTGCCGTTAAGGCTTTATCCTTTGTAGCAGCCGTCGGTGGAATGATTGGAAAGGTTAATGGTAAGTTTTCATTTAACCTAAAATTATCAGCTGCTGGCATTGCTGACCGAATATTAATCAATTTACTGCCATCAGTAAGAATGGGCTCCGACGCCCGTTGCCTCTCCACGGGAACTTGTTGAGCTGGTTGCTGAAACCTGGAATATACTGCATTAGCAGATAACAAACGAGGTATTAAACTACAAATTGATAGTTTCCAGAATCTTTCCGAATACTAAGTTAATATTAATAAGTTTGTTTGAGTTAAAATTACTACGGCATTAATACATTTGTATACATACATGTATAAAATTAAATTAAATTTGTGTTATTAAATTTGTTAATTTAAATTGTTGTAAAGTAATTATTTAATTTTAATCTGGTAAAATCATGTAAACAAACGGTCGAACCTGGCTGTCGAGAATTATCCCCATAGTATGAAGAACGGGTAGGAGTACTGGCTTGAAATGCATTAAACCGATAGGGTGCGCGCGTAGTTCGATAGTAATTATTATTGTTATTATTTGACGATGAAAATCTCCCAAACAATAAACTTAATAAACTCTGAGAGGAACTTAAGTTTACAAAACAACAAATTATCACAAATACTAGTAATACACGTAAACTATATGATCTACAGCATTTCCACCGATCCCCAGAGTACGCCATTTTAATTAAAATAATGCTTGAATTTCTATCACAAAGAGCACGGCATTGCAATCAAAGCTACACGGAAAGATTCCTGTAACTGGAAACTTGTTATTAAAACGCTGAGGCTATTCTATAACACACGTGAAGCCACTACTATTTTTCTTGTACACACTTAATTCTAAGAATCGGCAGGAACATGTCGGTAGGTAATACCAAACGCGTACACACGCTTGGAAAACCAGAAAACAAATAAATTCTGCTCGTCCTAACAATGGAATCAAGCGGCTATACTAGACTGTGCATTTGTTTTTGGGAAAGGAACATGACGACATGCATGTAATGCTGTGCAGGTAAGTAAAAGATCAAATGGGGTATAGAGATATGAGAAGTATCTATCTAATCTGCTGCAGGTTGGAATTAAATGCGAATTAAGGTAAGCGATCATCATTAGGGCCGAAGTATAGGTACCATGGAATACATGTGAATCGAATAAAGAAAAGACAAGGTGAACCACAGTTTCATGGAGATCCACAAGAATTTCAAGTTTTATTTCCCATCTTTGAGTTCTTTATTGGCCCTATTGCCCTATCTGTATATACGCTCAGTTCCAGATAGCACAAAAAATCTGTGGCCAAATTTTGAATAAATTAAGCCCCTACTTACTATTACTGTAAAATATGTCAAAAATCATAAAAAATCGTAGATGTATGATTTACGCGTAAGAAGGTAAATTGAGCTGGTGATGTGAGTGAAATATAATGATTTTACTATATACCTAATGTATATATTGCGTGTAATGGTGTAATATATTGTTTTACTATAGTTTACTAACGTCATTTAGCAAGAAATATTATTGATAATAATTTGAAAATTAAATGTACTTGAAACGTGCATGATACTGTCTGGCCTTTTATTCAATCATAAATGGTAATTACTCATTACATGTATGTACATGCTTGGATATAAATCCAAGACTTCTGGCTGCGTTATTACCTTAAACAAAAAAATAATTGTGAAAGGAAAGGGGAATATTTTATATCAAATAGATACTTTAACATGTACCTTCCTCACTTAGTGTGCTAATCATGAAAATTACTACGTGTCAA
Organism: Lipothrix lubbocki; assembly: GCA_034696945.1. Lineage (NCBI taxonomy): Eukaryota > Metazoa > Arthropoda > Collembola > Symphypleona > Sminthuridae > Lipothrix > Lipothrix lubbocki. The sequence goes on from JAQGAK010003162.1 coordinate 2,146, forward strand.
AATGGCCAAAATGGAAAATTATGCCTTTGTTTGTAAATGCAAATTTTGTGATTTTGGGTGCAAAATCTTTTGCAATTTTGGATGCAAAATCGTTTGAAATTAAATTATGTAATTTCGGATGTAAAATCTTTTGCAATTTTGGATGCAAAATCGTTTCAAATTAAATTATGTAATTTCGGATGTAAAATCTTTTGCAATTTCGGATGTAAAATCTTTTGCAATTTTGGATGCAAAATCTATTGAAATTAAATGTTTCACTTTCGCATACAAAATCAGGGAGTAACGACTTTGTGTGTTTACTAATTAGCATGTAAAAACCCCTTACCTAATGTATCAACCTTTTTTTTGCTTGCATAAACGTTTGCTGTGGGAGAAGCTTGTAGGTTGCTGAAACTTTTGTCGTCGGTGATAATTAAAATTCGAATGACACTGATCTTTGACATGCACTAATTGATATGCCGTGCTCGGAATTTTGCACTCCAATGAATAAATATGCAGAATCCTCGAAAAAAATCATGAATAAAAGAGATTAAATATCAAAGATATTAAACCGCATAATGATAATTTAACCTAAGTGATATTGCTTGAGGTCATTAAAATGCACAAATGATCGATATGAATTTATTGAACACGTCTGATTCAACTTTCAAGGTACGAGTAACATATGCTAAAACATTTTACAACTAATTCAATACATAAAAATAACATGTTTCATTTTTATTTCACACGTCCTTTTACGTCTGGGCTCTCCTATATATGACAACTTATAAATATAAGTACATGTGATGCATGACGTATAGTGATGTAAGTGCTAAATCATCCTTAACAACTTCCACAAAATGGCAATATTGTACGAAATCACACTTGTAATATGTCACCAATGTTTGACGTCTCGGAAAAGATTTTACTTGAAATATTCCCATACAAGGTATATACATCAACAAATGTAATGTGTGAGACTTTTTAAAACAGTGTCAATGCTACACATACTTGGTGGTACGTCTTTGCTCCGAGGATACGATACAGTTTACTTTCTCTAATATGCGAATCTGCACATAGGTCATTGATTTTTTAAGTATGAAATGAAATGGTTGCATCTTTTTGTTGGACAGTTGGTATCAGGAGAGCGTGTACTTGACAAGCCGCAGCTTTAATGTAATGGGCGTATGACTAAAATTCTTTACTATAGTTTACAGCATAATAATAATTGTTTCTGTCAAAGTTCTGCTACACACATTTGCAAGCTGTTAGACAACTTGTTATGGAGTGTGAATGCCAGGGCACAGTGTGTTCTTACTTAAACGTTAAAGCTGAAGTATAGTTCATGAACATCTTCAATTCTCTTAACCTCTTCAACTGTGTAGTGTACAATAATGCAATATACAGATAATTACTATTCTCTATACCGTTCCTATCGTCTTCACGCGATTTTCTCCCACGTAGGATTCGCGGGATAAAATGTATTATTATTACACATAAAATACAATAATTATTATATTAAGTGTTAGTCATGCTATACATGAACATTCGATACTGCAGCTCAGGTGGTAAAGTTGGCAGAGCAATGTATATGAGTACTTTGAAATAAAAATCCATTCAATATTTTACCTTGCAATGGTTTTGTAAAGGAAGTTTTTTCAAATGATTTAATGTATATTTATAATATTTTAATATTTAATGGCATAATAACATAAAATCTAAACAAAAAATTAAATAGTAATAAAACTATAGTGTAATATAATAATTATGCAAATTAATGCCACGAAGAAACAATTTACAATATAATAAATTATTAAAGTTTCGTAATGTTAATTTATTCATTTCAGTAATAAGTCATATACAAAAGCTAAGCATTCACAGAGATTCAGAGACTAAAAGACCAACCAGAGTTGATAAATTAGTAAAATAATTCCTAAATAAATAAATTCGTGTGATTCTGAAACATTATCCCCTCTTCAAATATGGACACAGCAGAAAGACAAAATAAATAAATGTTAACTGCGTGTTAAACTCTCTACACCCTTGCGATAGGCTCTGTAGTGGCATCAAACTCCTGAACGTGAGTGTGAGCATCTTCCACAACCTCTGCATTCACATTGCTTTGGGTATTGCTTTCTGTTGTCATCATGATTTCATCCTCAACAACAACACCATCTTGTTTTGTAACGGTTTCCGTAACGGTTGTATCGCTAGCCACATCTGATACCTGCTGCTCGTTATCTTCCCCGGTCATCAGTTCACCCACTGGAGAATCCTCTGGCGTATCATCTTCTTTATTGTTATTCATTAAGGAACTTGACTCCGACTTGGGCACTTCCTCGGAAGGGAAGGGCTCGTGAGTCTGGATATCAGAATTCAAGAGAGTTTGGAAATGTCCGGGAATCTGTGGAACATCAATGGGCTTGTTGAAGTTCCCATTCCCATTCTCATTTGAGTTAATGAGTACGGAAGATGAAATCGGGAAGTTTCCCATAGTGGGCATCTCATTGACCTCCCCAGATTGTGAATTCACATTCTCATTTTCAATTACAGGCAGAAGCTCCGATGATGTTGAACCAGCTTCACTACTGGGCGGGCGAGAACCATAGTGATTGTTCATGTTCATGTTAACGTTGGTATTGACGTTGTCTGTCATTTCCGTTGGCACCGAAATGAGGACTGGTCGTGGCATTTCCCAGTTCTTATTGTCAATGGGGAATGTGCTTCCGGCCTCAGCATTATTTCCAACCGAGGATGCAACTGATACGGGCATAACGAAGTCTTCCTCGTTGACGGGGCGAGTTTCTTGCAGAACTGGGGCGGTAACGTGGAATTTAGGAGCTTCATGCTGACCTTCCGCAGCAGGATCGTATTGTGGATTGGGAAAGTCGTATTGTTCCTCCTCAACTGGCTGAGGTCGGATTCCCTGGTTGACGTTTCCATTAGCAGTGACAAAGAATACTGTGTGGAGAGGGTAGAGACTTGGTGGGTACTCTGGTTTGAAAATGTGATATGTGGGCAGGTCTAGAAAAATTAGGAATTTAAAAAATCAAATTGACGTATGTCCTAAACCTTAACCGTAAGTATAGGCAACACCATAATATAGTTATAGTATTAATTTAAAACTTAATAAGGACAATAAGTTTTTTATCCCACAATTAATATTTAAGTAATTATTAAGTATTTAGTAATAATTATTTTATTACAGATATGAAACATTTACATGGCCAATGAACAACTTACCATGCCTTAAGTATGTGGGCATCTGTGCGTGGAAATTGTTAGTGGAGTGTGGATTATGTTGATATTGCACAGTGTAGTCGTAAGCCGGCTTACTCATAAATGTGTTATCTAAATTCACGTAGTTCACATCTTGTTGATAATCGTAAGTACTGGGCACGGGTAGTGACAATATTTGTGGAACAGTGATGCAGAGCAAAAATAACTTGAGGGCCATTTTACTAAATGGGAGAAGTATACAGTTAAGCTCAGAGAGTTCAAAATATGAGTATGTCGAAAATCTTTTATTATTGCACAACAGGTGTATATGTATTATATATTACTGATCAACGCTTTATCCCAAAGGTCTTTCCCACATGGAGTCTTAATCCTCAATGAAGTCAAGACTGATGTGGGCAAGAGTGGAGATCTGGTTTTAGTAATCTTCCGCAAAGGTTGAGGATCTTTAAAGGTGGTCATCCTTTAAGGTGTGTATACTTTAGCATTCATGAACGAGGAAGCATAATATTTGTATGTATCGGGTAACGAATCTTTTCCTGTATCTGTGAGTTGCGTGTGTGCACATCCCTACTGAGGAGAATACACTATACCGGAATACTGCAAACATTGTCTTGAACTTTGTTTTGCGATGGGAAAGAGATTGAACCTCTACAGAAATTAGAATATGAATCCTCATCCATTGTCGACGACAGCTCTTTATATGTACAGATATTACGGTGGTTACGGCTCGCTTCCTTATGTCTATATCTCATATGTATGCGAACATTTACATACATTGAATCTTTGCCAATGCTATTATATAAGCAAGAATAAGAGGACAAAGACTCTTTAATTTCTTCCACAATGAAATAATTGAAATGCAAAAATTGAAATAATGGCTGCCTATATACTATATTCCCAATCCTTAAATGGAACTGCAAAAACTCATCAACATGGGAATGGGATGAGCATGCGAACAAATAGCTCTTATTATTATCGTCGCCGCTTGTATATATTAAGTAATAACCTGCTGGACATTTATTCTGCAAACCAGTTTCAGTATAAAAGTGCAACCCTTGACGCGAATATTAATGAATCTATAACTCATTTTAATGTCCAACCTTACTTACTTACTGCATAGTCAAAACTGAAATCACGTTTTAAAAAGTGTTTCTGTACTATAGTACTATTGCTACATAGAATAGATGAAAGTGTACATACAAATAAATATATAAGATCTGTATATCGTCGGTGGAGATGCAAAGTGAGCTATCTCCATGTGCGTCTATGTCTAGATATAAGTATATAGCTGCAGAGTGGGATATCCACAATAATTTTGGGATGGGATTGCTCCACTAAATAATTGCTTTACAGTTGAAATTTTAAATGTACAAGCTTACTCCGTTTTCAGTTTTTAAGTCAATTTCAACGGGATATCCCATCTTGCACTGAATTGATGGTGGATATCTCATCTTGCACTTGCACTTGATTAGATTCACATGAGATAGTCCAATTTGTATCCCCACCGGCGATACTCCAGGTATATGGATAAAAATGTAAACAGCTATAAGTATAGTATACTTATTTATGCATATGCACACGTAACATGCAAGTGTTTAGCTGTCATTTTGTTTATTATTATCTCCTGGTAAATTGCACTGCTGGAAGCTGGAATCTGGAATATCACCTCACCCCTGTATATACGCGCTTTCACATGTTCACATCTGTATTTTTATTTCAGGTATATCGTGCTTTGTCCATAAACTGGGTATGGACAAAACAAATGTGTAGACGCAGACAACAACTTGCAAACCAACAACTAGTGTGTATGTGTATTTGTTTGCCAAGAAAAATAATTTATAAATATTAAAGTCACATACAATACTTATTAGCACACCGTTTTTTTCCATAATTATGTTGGTATATTTGCAAATACTCAAGGTCAATTGCCTGCGGTAGTATATACATACCTTTCTTGTAACTGTGATGAAAACATTAACGCTCCTGAGAGCCAAACATTGAACGTAATCAATGTCCAGTCTGTAATTAATTGTAAACCTATACTTGCTCTTGATTGCTGGTAGCACTATTACGGCTTTTCATGTTCAACCAACTATAAACACTGATAATAATCAACAATATAAATGTATGAACGTGTAAATGATGATCAACTTTGGGAGAAAATTCCACGCTGTCAACTCATCAACTTGTATGAACTACATATATAAGTTAACTTAAGAATAAGGTGCGGAGATCATGATGTGGAGACATATGGTTGACATTCCATCTATTTATAGCAACAAGATGAAAGAGAATAGCTATTTTTATATAACGACAATCCTGGTGGTTGTAATTCAACTATACTTAAACAGGTTATTATTATCACATCACGAAAGATTGAAAAACTTAGTATTTTTACTATTTTTTTTAAGAATTAAATTATTGTAGAATGAGTAATAAGATGTGTGCTCAGATTTACGTAATCAAGTTTTTTATTGATTCATTTTAGACTGATTCATTCGAGTACACTGGGTACGTTAAATAACCAGCCAGTGTAACTCGTAATGGCAATCCCCTATATAAAGTTTGAATCTTGACATACGAATGAAAAAGGTATTTGTTATATCCGTACTCTATTATTACAGATGTATTATTAAACTTGAGTTTAAAAAAACTTCAGACTGGTCGAGTAAAAAGGTTGCCCTACGGTCAACACTCTACCTGTATAATATATAATAATTATTTATTATTACAAATTGCTCTATATACTTATGGCTATCAAGTCATCATCAAGATGACTGGAAATTAAGTCTGCAAAATCTGTTGTGTACTAATGACGCATGTAGAATTCGCATCTAGATAATTATAATGAAAAAAATCTTTAACGTGTAGCAGGTCGCTCTGTTTATGTAAATACTTTCATCCTTGTATAAAAGACTCCAGTATAATAATAATAACAAACTAATAACTTACTACATACATGATAACACTGACATAGTAGATTAGAAACTTTATCATAAGAGAAATCTCAAAGGAATTCGGTTGGCTGAACACTGGCTCAACTTAAGCAGAGATGAGTAGCAGTTAGGAATTATTGCATCCGCATTTACAAGGCTACAATGTAAAATTGCGTACAGTTATCATTAAAACTTCAAGAAATTAATTATTGTAAGTTAAAAACCACAAGTTTTCAAACGCTGGTATTTAATTTCGATCGGTTAGGCATTCTTTGGCTTTTAATTTTGAATTCAATCTCGCACACCTAATTATCAAATTTCTTTAGCTCACACACAGTACACAATTATACTTTCATACATTCACATACTGTGATCTAATGCTGGACAACAGATCCAAATGAAGCCATGCAATTAAGTTTAAGCAGAATGCTGATTTATCATTTCAAATGTAACAACATTACAAGATTAGGTATAGATATATATAAATCCAAATGTAAGATCTTAATCTAACATCTACATCTTAAATAAATAATGTAATTTCACTTCAATAAAATATCACATATAAAATTGACTCACCATCGGACATTCTCAAAGACTATATCGCTATTAATAATAAATAGGTAGGTAAAATACTTGTATATATAATAAATCTAGTCTCATTGCCTATTATTGTGCGATGTCTAATTCTTTAATATTCTTGCGGCTGTATGTGTATCTATACATTTATGCCGGTATTATAGAATGAAACTGAAAAATCGGGACTCAGTGTGGCGTGGTGACGCTAGGCCTATAATATTTGTGTTTTTTTGGTTAATTTTCAATGACATCAAGCCATTTTCGACGACATTTATTTATACTTAAAATCAATCTCCTGATTACCTAAAGCAAATAGGTTGCAAATCTTCAACTTTAACTTCGTTTTGAATACAGAATGTCATAGAGAATATTCCTAATAAATTCCTTGGTAAATTACATTAATCCCACAGTAGCGTACATATAAATATTAAATTACATCTAAATGATTTCTGTAATTAGATAGGGGACAACATAAGGACATTGGAACATTGAAAGGATAGCGAAGTATGCTAAATTTTAACAAACTTGCGAATGATAAGTATACGAGCATACAAACTGCAATACATAGTTTGGTACTGTTAAGATGTGTTGGTTTTAGTATGGAATGCAAGCAGGTATAAATCAAATCATAAACTGGTCAACAGGCTTCTAGTTTCTTCTCGAAGTATTTTGGTTCAAATGTAGTAACAGTCGGGAATCTCTGGAGGTCAAAATCCCTGGCTTTGTTATACAGCAGAACACCACATATAACCACTGCTGTTCCCAGTCCGCTTAAAATGGTAACTTCATTGCCGAATAGCATAACAGACAACCAGATGAGAAAGGCTCGCTTGGCTGTATTAGCCACACTAAAAAAAGACAAAAAAAATTTAATTTCCATACCTCTGAACTCTAAATATTTTGTATATCCACGCATTTATAAAGAAAAACAGCAAACATTCCGCTGAAAACAAAACTTAATCCCTTTGGGTCTGCTTAATACAATAAATAATTTACCTATGCGTGACTGGAGAGATGTAGTCCATGAGAACATACGCCGAGATACTTTGAAAGTGAAAGAATATTCCATTGAGAATATAGGCCAAGAGGTAATATTTATTATTAAGAATGCCGGATGTGTCCACAAGCAGAACGAAAACCGGGATCTGAACTAACATAGCAGAGATGCTTGTGTAAAACTGCAGTTCTGCTGGACTGAAAACAGATACAAACCATTCAATATTAACACATAGTCAACAATAAGAATCCCTGCTTTCTTCCTTATATACTACCGATACTTATCCAATGGCATATGTAATACAATCTCAGAACAAAGTAAACAGTAGATACAAAATCCTATCCACCAAAAAAAGCTAAATCCTTAAACACACAACTTACGTATAGCGGTATCGCTCTCCACTGATCAACATTTTTGAGTAAACATTTTGAAGGCTGTAACAAACAAAGAACACATGTATTGCACCATAAACGACCTTGATAAGAGTATTAACAAAATCAAGCCAATGCACTATAAAACTTTCTACATTATTATAAAAAATGATTCCAAGTACACGTACCACTCTGTAAAATTAGTTGCTAGTGCTGCTAGGAACCCTCGAAGGTCAAACGATAATTCATTCCATGAACAAAGTGCAAGACCTCCCATCACAGGCACCAACGACAGATTAACGAACAATCCCGTCGTCTCTCCCAAAATTATTCTGGAGATGATAACTGTGAATATCGGCGCGGAACTTTTTATCGTTTCCGTAAAACTCACTGCAACGTAGTTCAAAGCTACTAAACCTAATACGACTGTAGTAAATCTGCAATTAAAAAACAATGAAATTCCACCATATTAACACACAACTGACCCAAATTAAACATTTAAAAACCTAAATGATTTATCATCTCATTATCATTATGCACAACATATACTTCCATATCCTTCAATATAGTTATTTCTTGCAAAATAAAAATGCTACCGGATCTTTAATTTTATTAACACAAAAACTCACCTCATAGTACCAACGAGGATCATATGCTTAAAAAAGCCAGGTGGTCGGGAGTACCTCCTAACTTTCCGGTACATCCCACATGGGAAGTACATCTGGATGAAGCCGCAGACCAGTGTCATCGACATTTGACACGTCCCTAGAAAATTCCAAAAGCAAAGTTTAAATCATCTCTACCACATTTCTATTTCAAACTAAATCACAAAACATTTTCGATATACAAATTTATCATCCTAACAAGATCATTATTACAAACAGAGATGCATTTCATAACTCCGCAGCATGTACCTTAAATTAATTATTTTTATTAAATTATTTAAAAAAATCTTCTTGTTGAACATAAAGAAATACAAAAATCAATTACAAAATCACCAAAAAATAGTGATTTAGACAAATAGAAATGACGTCGGAGTTGCACAAGAAGGCCAAATACAGCGGAATAACATGTGGCAGATAAGGCGAACATATAGAGGAAGGCTGGGAGAAAAATGGAAAATGAAACTTTTTTTTACCTAATAAAGTCGGGTCCCCATTCAGGGTGGTCATGATGTATTTGTTGAGGAATAGAGTGCATCCTGAAAAAATGTACCACAAAATGAGAAAAGTAAATGCCCGGATGTTCAAAAGACCTTCCCGCTCGGGCTCCACGGCACCCGCCTCATGCATAGCAACTTGACATTACTTTTGCCTTCGTGGCAAGATTTGTACTGAACCGCGTCCCCTCACCAGTTGCTCGCGATCAGCTTAAATTTCTATATAGTCGTGAATTCGTGATCAACCTTTTTTCTCTCTGCTCGTCTCTCTGCTCCGCTCTTGTTTGTGTGTCTGGTCGTGATCGTTCAACACGTTCGAAATAGCAAAGGAGCACACAGCAGAGAGTTTCCCAAATAAATCCCAAAGCCAACATTTATGACTGTCGCTCGTCGTCCTCTTTCTCTACGGACGAACTATATGATATTCAAGGTATTTAAGTGGGTTAATGAGGAACTGATGCACTTACTGGTTTAATTTATTATTATTCTATTATAATATGCAATGATGACACAATTTACTAATTCTGCATTTTTTGGGTAGATTATAAGTAGGAAGAAATATTCCATTAATTTCTCTTTTTTGGTGTCCAACTGATCAGGAATAATTTAATGTTAAATGAATCGAATTGCTATTGACCATTGTTAAATTATTGTATAGTAACAGATACTTTTGCTAATGTAGTTTATGTAGTGCTACAATTTCTACTGTACAATGTTTTGATTGCAACACAGTTATACTTTATACCGAACAATATACAATACAGTTATTACCTAATAATTAGAGTTACTAAAATTGTAACAAATTATTGTACTTCTTATTATCACTTAATAAGTAGAAATTACTAGTATTGACAATTATTGAAGATTTGTTGTAGTGTATAGTAGTAACAATGGTCATGATGTACTAATCACTATATTTAAAATAACATTTTAGAAGGTAATTGTAGAGATAGTAGAAGTAGAATCCTTACAATTTAGCAAAATTATTGATGTACATTTTAATGTGTAGGTATTGATAGCCATAAGACATTTCGACTCCAAGTGTTTTACACTTAGCTATAGATTAAGTATCTAATTGAACCACGGTGGAACACCGAAATCGGGAGTCTGTGTAGAATTCTAATTTCCTTCTGATAGTTTCTAGTATTCGGGACTGTAAAAACATGGGCTACTGAAATGTAGTACATAGCTAACATTGCTACATATTAACAAAAGACTACACTTTAGCTTAAGCTACTTTACGTTTCGCTTATATACCTAGTATGAAGTATTATGACTAATTAATAGTAACAGGAGATGTGTATATTTGACTAGCTATTTTTGTTATCATCGGAAGATACATTAGCTTGCTTAGACTCTTGAAACATGGACAGTAAAGAGTCCTTGGTGATTAACTTAGAGGTGACCCGACGCTTGGGCTCGTCCTTCCATTCCTGGACGGTTTCCGTTTTTCTCCTAGAGCCGAAATTCTGACATGCGGCATCAAATATTTGGGTATGTGTCCAGTCGGGATTAGAATTCTTGAAGGAGTTGTAACTGGTGATGAATCTTTGGCAGTCATCCTCTTCACCAACCGCTTTCAAGTCCCTTACTCCACCGCCTGGATTCAAGCCAAACTTGGAGAAAAATTGCCTGGAGAAGAGATATTTTTGCTATTAACAGTCAACAGTGATACTTTATATTTATGACGTTATAAAAATTTTAATAAAGAGATAAATGACACGCTACTAATTATTATAAGAACGCCTCCAGCAATGACTCAGACAACTCACGCTCTAACCAAATCTTCGTCATAAAAAATAGGATTGACGGTAATGTTCGGATCGATTTCCCGGTTGTACCTCGGCTCGTACTTTGGCGGAAATACTCTGTACACGTCATACCAAATGGGTCGATCTTCATATTTTAAGGCACCCGTTCGGAGTAGACCCGTGGCCCTGAAATTAATATTTTCTATTTTATTTTTTTATTCTAATAAATTAAAATACCCGCAATAAAAAAGATGGCAACAATCAACTCAAGTTCGTCATTCAATAAATATTTATTTTGTATAATATCATTAAATTTCTAAAAGTATATGCTTATATAAATTTACTTTATAAATTACTCCAACATATTAAGTTTTATTAGAATAATTTTACTGACCTGGAGAAAATGTTTGCGATCTTCTCCAATCGGCTTCCAGCCATTGTTTCTTCCGGTTTTGGGAATTTTGCTCCGCTGCTGAAAAGTATGAAAATAAAATGAATACTTATTAGATTTAACAGTCAAGTAATTAAACTTAAAATGTCTTTACAATAAATTGTATTATCAAAAATAAAAAACCTTACCACCAACGTTGCTAAATTAAAAAATTGAAATAATTAAATTATTATTTTCACGTGCGTGCAACTTTACTTTCTTGCAAATTCTTGTGGGAAATTTTAATTCACGCGGGTGGTTGCGGCTGAAGTTTAAATATTTTACGGCGGGAAAGTGAAATTCCATGAAACTGAACAATCTGAAATCGTGTCCTCCCTCTGCCTCTTCTGAAGTGACCTAACCTGACCTGACCGTCTGACTTCACTGGCTCCGAAAGTCCGGACCATAATTTTCAATGTTTACAGGATTTTTCGGATATGATAGGTAAAAGTTTTTGAATTTATTAATTATGTTGTTTAATAATTTTTTCTTCTTCAATACAATTCAATTGTATATCCCGTACATTATATCTACCAATTAAATAATGAAGGTAATAATTATTCGTGAATATTGACATTTGCAATAGTAATTTAAAACATTTTTGTTATTTTTAGGCGTTTAAAAATCCCCTAATGTGAAGGAAAAATTTGGATTCTGGCCTTTGGATGGAATTATTTACGACATGACGTTATCCATCTTTAATCGCTACTAGTCCGGAAAACTGTTCGTCTATAGGAAAGTCAGAATCAAAAATGTTTTCGGTGTCAGCACGAAGAGCTACCCGAACTAGTCATTTAACAAGCCTAAACAATGTTTTTTACCGAAGCGCAAGTCAAATTCCTATGTCAGAGAAGCGTAAACAAGCTGAAGACTATACAAACAATTTGATGAGCATATTAAGTAAAGTTTCATAAATATAATTTACATATTATTTGCTGTCATGCTTTTTAGGTGATAAATGTAAACAATTGACAAATTTTGCTTTTATAGATTTAAATATAAATGAAACGGAGGTAAAAACTGCTCTTAGGAAGTTCCCAACGTTGGTTAACAGAAAGCCATCTGACTTACGCCGAATACCTATTATTTTAGAGGTAACCATACGAGAAAATAGTACGATGAGGGAGAATGAAATTTCTTAAAAGCCTCGCGAGATACTTAGTGGCGACAAGAAAAATTTATATATTTCATTGATTTATGTAGAAATACGGACTTGACCCTGAGATTTGCATTCGGGAGCCATTTTTACTCAGTACACCTCCTGCATATCTGGAATCCAAGATTTTAGTGTATAGAGAAACTGGAATAAATTATGCGGGGAACAACATTAAACAACTAGCAAAGTGAGCAACTAAAACATTCTGTGACTTTTTTGGGATATCATACGCAGTACATCATGTAAAAACAAAAACATACTAATTCTAAGAACTGAATACAAGTACATATTTGCTTTGTAGGTTCTCGCGATTTATGAGAACAACTGTTACCACACTGTGTCAACAGAGGATCCTGCAGTGTCCGGATGTGATAGAGAAATATGCGGAAGTAATTAATGTGCAAGAAAAGAATGTCCGTAACTTACTTGATTTGATTCCTGAAAGCCCTAAAAATGTACGAAAAATAATTTTATTTAAATTTTAAGCATGTGTCTTTGTTTCCATATTCGGGCATTACACCTTTTGAAAGTATTCCGTTGAACTCCGAACACGAAAATTGTATTTTAACAGGAGACAATTACGAACCTACGATCTGCCGTGATGATCCCATTTATATCCCACCTCTTAAACTGTCAGCTATCTGAAGCTCAAGAAGTACTTACTAAGCATCCCCGAATTGTTCGCAGAAGTTTCTGTTGGACTCGTGAGAGTATATATATCGTACGGGAAAAGTTCGGGTTCTCCAATGATAGGGTAAGGGCTAGGGCATAACTTTGAAAAGTGCTGGCAAACCATTTTAGCTGTCGAGTACAGAAACAATGATATAATAAATACAGAAAATTGTATGTAGTATAAGTCGAGTAGATTGGACACCTATAAGTTTTCTTGGAGCGACAACAGTTTCAATGTTTACAAAATAAATCTCATAAATTATAGATTCGAAGACACGGGTACCTCTTGCACATATCTCCTGAACATCTTCTGAACCTCTTCACTCATTTGAAGGAGTTAAGTGGTGCACCCTTTACGACATTAGTTCAACATTGCCCAAAGCTATTGCTTCAGCCAATTGAAGCCCTACAGCGAATCGAAGATACATTTGTAACATATGAGATTCCAGCAGATTCAGTAGCTAGATTCCCTTGGATTTTCACATTAGCCGAGTCCACAATCCGCCAAAGACTGGAACAGATTAAACAGACCCCGGAATTCATTGCATGCAAGGATCATCCGGACTTTGTGAGGTTAATCCACTATCACCGGAAATGCAAAGCACGTCTGGGAGACTTGAAAGACCAAGTTTTCTCGTTGAATACGCTCACAGTTACAAATTCTAAAGTTTACAATCGTTTGATTGAGCATGGGGTGGGATGGAGAGGAAACGATGTTATAAAACTTTTGGGTAATAGATTACCTGGAATACCTATTGATGAAATCCGGAAGAAACTACATTTGAACCCTAATTGGCTAAGCTGTCCCTTTGTCAAAATGAAAGAAGTGCTGGATTATATACAAATC
>JAQGAK010003163.1:0-16258 GCA_034696945.1 Lipothrix lubbocki
GTCAAATGTCATTAATGCCATTTATGCCAGCCTGACATGGCAAAAATGAAAACTTTGTGGCATAAATGCAACCCTGAGTCTAAAAGACGTGCGGACATGTAAGTACAGTAGTAACACCAGCCGCAGGCCAGGGAGCAATAATAGGAATACGATGAGCCAAATCCAAATTTGAAACTCGAAGGGATACAAAAATACTGCGTACGATTCTCGTAGAGCATAAACCCCAGTTGCCGTTATAAAAACAATTGGGTGTGAGGTGGATCGGAGGAAAATGTGACACGGCCCGATGTAATGACAAGCGTTGGCATCAAATCCTATGTCCGGGAACATATTATACCTGTTTGGTTTGAATGTCAGATAACTTCCATTGAAAGGCACTAATGTAAATGTTAGGACAGATGTCATTAGACGAACAGCGCCATTACGACTAAAGCTTGAAGACATTTTATTCTGCTGGCGTTGACAAAATTCCCGTTTCCACGCAAGAATACTGGTTTCATCATGTGTGCCCCAAAGAAAACCAGGACTAGTGGATCGGTAAATTACAAGCTCCATTTCATTTCGACAATTTTCTCCCACCCCACAAGGAAAAGAGTACCACAAAACTTTATCCAGACCTTCGGCGTCACGGGACCCAATGCAATACCAACGGTAGAAATGTGCAAGGACGACCCTTTGATCATTTATGTACATAAATACGTACATACGAGGTAGTGAGAAAAAGTCGAACGTTTCGTACCCGATGAAGTAACTCATAAACGTGTAGTGCCAGTGGGTAGGATAATGGAGTTCTGCAGCTGTTATTATCACCATTGTTTTCAACTCCATTCCTGCCGCAAAGGACCGCTCGCTGTTTTAGCCAAAGATCTGACGAAAATCCTTGGGGTGTTTGTTCAGTTTGGTAATTAGAAAAAATGTTGTGGCGCATGTTAAAACACATAATAAAGTTGTTAATTGTTTTCCAAAATTTGCTATTGGAGCCATATTGTGGCCTGGTGGTGGCTATGGTCACTAGGTGCACAATAGGTTTTTTTATTCAATTCAGTTACTAACTCGATTCAGCATTTAAGCACGAATAAACACGTAGAATTAGGTTATTTAAATGTTATTGGTTTATTTAAACTGGATAGTTTCCTAATACATACGTACGTGTCTATTAGAACTAAGTTTTCATGTCTTTAAAATGCTTGGGATACCGATTATGTTTGTGGCTACATGACAGCAATACAAATATACATGGATCCAATTCTCCACTATTTTACAAACAACTTGAATATATAGCGTGGGTTGAGAAAAGTGGGCGAAAATTCGCACGACTTTAAGCGTATCTACATTTTGCATGTTTTTCTACTAGACATAACATTTTGCCAAGCTGTTTATACCATGCATGCTAAGCATTTTATCTTGTGTGTAGTGTAATAAGAACCGGGAGTGAGTAGCACTTTATATTACTTTTTGCATTTTATATTACAGAAAATTATTTGTGCCGTACAAATAATAAAGACAAGTAAGGAATTTTTGAAATTCCTGCCTAAAACTGCATTTTGTACACTTAAAATTCCACCAAATTTATGCTGAAATTTGAATTTGTGTAAAAAATAGCAGCTCCCGAATTTGTAATTTTTTGCATATTATATACAGAGATACATGGTAGAAAATAAAATAGATGCATCTAACAATATTATTTAACATCACGTTTAATTGGTGATCAAGAAAATAATTGCTTTGCGCGAATGGCATTAAACACGTTCAATTCTATCGGCATCAAACGCACGTTATTGTTGTGTAACAGCAAATATACCTGATCGTGAGTGGTATTGGAAATGTAAACGTTATTAAATTATGCATGTGAACAATGATACCGATGCAATAAACTGTTGCATATAAAATCATTTTAATTATATAACAATAATTTTAATAAATGCATCTTAGAAAAAACATCTAATGTGTCCCTCATGCCTAACCATTAAAAAGGACGTATACTCGTATTTATGGTTGATTGTTCCTATTTACATATACTCGATTAGTTGTTTTTAACACTTGCTTGTTACGTAATAGCAAAATTATTTTTTATGACTAATGAAATCCTAAATAAATTCCTGCTTTTTTGAAATTACATATTGCGGTTACATTTTTGGTTTTTCTGAGCTGTGAATATTATTATCGTAAAAATATTCTCCAGGTTTATTTACAAAGGAATTTATTTTATTCAGCTTGCATTTTATACATTTAAATTGGAATTGGGTATTTGAAGTTACAGAAATATCAGTATTAAAACTTTATAAATTTAATATTACCACATAGCTAATTGACCGTTAAAATTTTAACGAAAATGTTAAAAACTCAGAATATCTTCAAACTGCATCTTGCAACACAGCGCATGCAAAATACACGACTGGTTATTCGAAACATTAGCTACCGTTTTTCATCAACTTCTGCTGAACTAGAGGATAAATCACTGTGGGTCAATTCAAAACATCAGGACGTTCCGACAGTTGTGGGTGTTACTTTTCCTGAACTTGTTCGAGCGAACATCCGGGGCTGGGAGGATGCTGTGGCTTTTGTAGGATTTCAAACCAAGTACACAATCCAAAAGTTTTTATAATTTAATACGAGTTCTTTAATATCAATTATTACAGGAATGTTTAGCAACTGGAAGAAAATTAACTCACTTTCAAGTCTTGGACCACAGCAGACGATTTGCTGCCGCATTAATTCACGCGGGATTTAAGAAAGGAGATGTCGTTGGAATTGTTTTACCTAACATTCCTGAATTTGTCCCTGTGCTTTACGGTTTGTGGGAGGCAGGATTGGTTGCTTCTTCCGTCAATCCTTCCTACACGGCTGGTATTATTTTTTTTTGTTACATTTAATCCTAATAAATTTATGCTATTATAACCTTAAAGAAATTGAACCTACTATATTAAACTTGTGTTTAACAGTCGAAATCCAGCGCCAACTTGAAATTTCCGGGGCAAAAGCCATAGTGACCCAGCAAGGATATCTACCAGCATGCCGCGCTGCCAAGGAAAAGAATCATTTAATAAAATCCATAATAATAGTTGGCGAACCCCAGGAAGATTGCCACACTTACTACGAAATGATAAAAACTGACACCACCGGTGTAGAATTCGCTAAAGGATCGGAAATGGATACCTTAAATGACACTTGTCTCCTCCCGTTTTCCAGCGGCACCACCGGGAATCCCAAGGGCGTAATGTTAACGCACAGTAACATTACTACAAACCTTATGCAAACCCTGCATCCTGAATATATGCGGGTAAATTCATTCCACGGAGGCAACGAGCAGGAAAGATTCCTTGGACTATTGCCATTTTACCATTCATACGGGCTTCATGCTCTCATAAATGTTACTATGTTCAAGGGCTGTCACACATTAACAATACCACGATTTGAACCGACAGCCTTTGCAAAAGCCGTTAGACAACACCGACCAACAATCATGCATGTAGTCACCCCATTGATAAATTTCATGGTGAATAGTGAAGGTTTCACAAAAGAAGATCTTCAGGAAGCCAGACTCGTCATTGGTGGAGCAGCCCCAATAGGACCAACGTTGATCAACCAATTAATTGCAAAAGCGGGTAAATATATTATGTTTCAAGAGGGCTACGGCATGACGGAACTCTCCCCATGTTCCCATTATATCCCGATGTCGGCAAATAATCAGAAAATTGGTTCATGTGGGACTCCCATGCCCTCTACGATGACTAAAATTGTTGATGTCGTCACGGGAAAAACCTTGCCAGGTTATGAAAGAGGCGAGATTTGCGTTAAAGGGCCTCAGGTAAATGGTTTCTACTGTAATTATTTTAAATTCATTTAAATTATTGCGCAATAATGCAAATTTTATTGCAATTTCCTGGGCAATAATAATGTGTTTTGCTCATTTAAGGCAATGAAAGGATATTTCAACAACGAGCAAGCAACTCGAGAAACAATCGATTCGGACGGCTGGCTCCACACCGGAGACATTGGTTATTACGATGATGACGACTGCCTTTATATCGTTGACCGACTGAAGGAGCTCATCAAAGTCAAGGGCTTTCAAGTGGCCCCATCTGAACTGGAGGATTTACTGCGGAGTCACGCGAAAGTAGAGGACGTTGCTGTGATCGGCGTGCCGGACGACGAATCCGGCGAACTCCCCCGAGCGTACATTGTCACAAAGAGCGGCGTGAGTGCGGTTGAGAATGAATTTCATCATTTCCTCAAGGATCAAGTCTCTTCCTTTAAACAACTCAAAGGAGGGATTGAATTCGTTAAAGCCATTCCTAAGGCCCCAACGGGGAAGATTTTACGGCGGGAGCTGTTAAGGGAGTATAAGGAAAAACTAGGGTCGTAACAGATTATTCTTGGAATTCGACGTATCTTTTTCATATCATAATTTGTATTTATACCGGTATTGCACGTCGTTTTAGAAATAAATTACATGATCTTGGAGTGACGTCGTCATATAATTTCTGTATAATTACAAGTCTATAAATTATTTCCAATTTATTCATTTATTTATGCTACTAATTCCATCGAATTTGCATCCCACGTCAGGCCTTATACCATAGAATGCATACATCGTTCGTTTAGCATGAACATTTTAACCTTTGCAATGAGAAGTTAGTTGGCATGAGATAATATGAATTTGTTTCAGCAGAACAATTTAACTAATGTGGACATAAAAAATGTTCTTCGGAATCACCCTCGCGGCTTGGGTTATTATGTGGAAATTGACAGCGAATGTTCCATACATAGCATCTTTACATTTAGAAGTATTGTATGTATATGCAATCAACTTCACCGCAAAAGTTATGACTAATCTTGCTGTGGATTTCCTTTTACAACCTAAAGTACGACTCCCATTGATAATCTCAACTGCGGCTTTTTAATGATTATTGTTAATTCGTAAAAACTTTGTAAAACCTCTTGATCCACATTCGAAGTAATAGCACACATGGATATTTAACACAAAAATTGGAGTGCTTGTGACGACAATTGCAGAACCGTAGCTCTGTCATTTATAATATAATTGGATTTTGTATCAATAAGTTATTTATTTATTTAAGTAATTATTAGAAATTCCTTTAATTTCCCAAGCCTTACTATGCCACGAGGTTACACAAAAAAATATCTAGCGCCATTTGCGCTTGCGTTTTTAATGTTCTGCGTCGTAATTTCGAAATATTCGCCACCAAAGGACCTCGTCTATAACAATTTTCCAAGCGTCAAACCCCCAGATGAAATTCAGGAGCACCAACCCCTAAAAAATAAATATTCCCCACCCCCACCAAAGGACTTCACCTATAACAATTGTTCAGACGTCAAACCCCTGGATGAACTTGAAGAGGACCAAAACGCTATAAATAAATATTACCCACTCAAGGCGGACGTGGTGCAGGATGCTGTAGCAAAGTTGCTGTAATTGAATAATTATAATATTTTTAATTGTCAATTAACCACAATAACAATTTGAATTTATAGAATCCAATAAATAATATTACATTCTCTAAAATCAAAAATATATTCTAAAATCCCATAATGCAATGATTTTTTATTTATCCTTTAAACAGGCAAGGCAAGAAACCCAAGGTGGAGCCACTAAGTCAGGAATACAACGTGTCAATAATAACACATCCTCCTACTAAAAGATGCGCTCGTTCCTTGGGAATTCTCATCCTCATCAAAACGTGTCCACAAAATGGCGCCAAACGTGAGCGTCTTAGACAAACGTGGGCAAACTCAACTTACCTCGACCAGTTTGACGTCCCAATTGAATATGCATTCGTCCTAGGACACGCCTCCTTTTCTAGCGAGGGGCTCAACCGGAGTTTCCACGAAGAGATGGAAACCAACGGGGACTTTATAGTTGGAGATTTTGTCGATTCTTACAGGAATAACACTCATAAAGTTATAACAGCTCTCAGATGGTCACTGGAACATTGTAAAGATTTCGAGCATCTGCTGATGGTCGATGACGACATGTACATCTCAGTACACAACGCGTTGAGATTTCTTCGAGGCGATCGCAAATATAGAAAAATTGGTTCCGGGAACCACACAGGCAAATTCAAATTTCTTTTGGATGGCAACAGTGATTTCTGGAGTGCTCACGTTCAGAATCATTCACCAGTAGTGCGTAAGTTGCTTACGGATTTAAAGCGTGTTTAATGGTTTAAAAAAGGTTTTTACTGATTTTCTAAATGTTGTTTCAAAAGTTTTAACGATGTATTTTAAAGTTTTTGTTGTGGTTGCTTTGACTAATATGTACGGAATTGTTCTGTTCCAGGCGACAAAGGCAGCAAATGGTACGTAACGTACGATGAATATCCATTCCCAAATTATCCCCTTACCAAGTTAGGGATGTTGGCATTCTATTCTAGAAGTGTCGCACAACGGATGTTCTTGGCGTCAGCTTACGTCAAGCCTTTGAGCATTGACGACGCTTACTTGAGCATTGTTGGCTTGAAGCTGAACATCAGCGCTTTTCATATCAACGACTACGTGTTGTTTTATTCCAAACAACAACATGTACAAGAAAGGAAAGCTGCGATCGGTATCCATGGAATTGGACCTAGAAGTTATTACCAATTTTGGCTCGAGAACGACGTTTGACATAATATTTTGTTTTGTTTACCACATTACTGTATACATGTGTAAAAAAAATTTTTAAGTGGCCGTCGTTACTATTATTAACAGCACAAATATCTGTTTGGTAAAATCATTTAAAAAATGATTTAAAAAAAATTGTTTTAAAATTATGATTTATGATTTTGTTTGCAAATTGAAACTCAAAAATATTGTATATGTTAGTACATGAAATGAGCCTGAAGAAGACAGTTGTCGAAACGTTGCTCCATTAATAAAAAACTGTTGTCTTAAAAAGTGATCAAGACTTTGATTTTAATTGATAATGTATACATACGTACTTAATATTTTGCCCTTGCCTCCCCGTTTAACAAGTTCTAGCTACGCGCCTGATACCCTGCCACCGTTACCTAACGACTTGCAGGTAAAAAAAGGTTACATTGACGCATATTATTTTACCAATCAAAACAAATTTTATTAATTCGCAAGTAAAATCACAAAAGAAGAACGACTATTTGATGCGAAACGTCACGAAAATGTCACTTTCTGTCAGTGTGCAAGTGTAAAAATGAGGAAGGGTACTCACAAAACGATAAATCTACAAAACACGCGAAATACTCATATAAGCTACAATAACAAAATCACAACTTACACACTGAACATATACAGAGGCATACGAATCTTCAAAAATAGCGTTAAATAAAAATAATTGCTGAAGCAAAATTAAGCATTACGACATAAAATCAAGTAATAAACAAAATAATCAAAAATATTTATAGCAATAATTCAACACTTTAGCTCATCCTTTTCAGTCTATTTACACAGCAAGCAATAAATTTCCTACACATGTATATGAATTTGGTTAACTTGTCAAGTATCGGCTTCAAATATCCTTAACTCTAATGTATCGCCTTATATATCGTGGTAATTAATTAGATCGTAAAACTCGGAATATAATTAAAATCAAAAATGAACTGATCAGAAAATAGTAAAATATCAAAAGAATCCCTTTAATATTATTAAAATGAATTTAAATTAAAATAGAATCATGAATTTAAATAATAATCAAAATTATCTCATAAAATAAAAATAACACCTGAGTTTACCTTTTAAATATATTGCAACGAACAAAAATACAGAAATAATTCCCAAAAAACTTGTATTTACTCAAAATAAATATTAATCCCCAAGAAATATCAAAATTTCACAAAAATTACTGACCCAAAAATACTTGTTAATCTGACAAAAGACAGCAAAGAAGGAATTCATAAATAGCGCTAATCTGGAAATATACTTCAACGGACGCATTTACCCAAGGATAAATGCATCGATATTCATATACATAGGGTTACTACAGAAGGAGTCCTTCAGGCAAAGGTAAATATATTTCCGCATAGAACAGGGGACCAACGTAAGTATGATGTTTCCCGATCGATCGGATGTAGTGAAGTGAGTTTCTCAGGCCTTGGTCTTGCCTTTTTATACCTTTGGGAATCGGGGAGCCCTGCAGGGCGTACATATAAAGGCACTGATCCCTTTTACAATTGTTCTATTAATAGATCGATTGTAAAAAGGTCGGAAGTGCTCCTGCGCAAGTTGCTCTTTTAATTTTTATTTCCTTATGCATAATTTAATGGTCGGAATTATAATTATTTTAATATAATTATAATCCCGACACTTTCAGTTCTAATTCATATAAAATAGAGCTTAAAAATGTACACATTTTGAAGGTGAATAAAGTTATTAGCCCTTATTGTGGTATCAAAGGCAAACAAATCCGCATCTGTCGTTTTTAAGAAGCAGATTTGTTTGCTTAATATATGTAAGAACAAAATGCTTAGCAAATCATCCCATCGCATAACACAGTAAATCTCAATCTATAGCCTGTCCTTGACAAACCTAGCAACTTGTAATAAAGCGAAAAAGTTATTTTGTAATACAAATAAATTTTATGACAAAGTAAAAAAAATAATTTTGTACTAAAAAGGAATTTTATAATAAAAATAAATTTTTTAATTAAAATTAAAATAAATTTTATAATAAATATTATAACAAAAATAATAAAAATAAATATTATAATAAAAATAATAAAAATAAATTTTATAATAAAATAATAAAAAATAATTTATAATAAAAATAAATTTTATAATAAAAATAATAAAAAAAAATTTATAATAAAAATATAAAAACATATTTTAGAACGAAAGTAATTATTTTTATAATAAAAATATAAAAACATATTTTAGAACGAAAGTAATTATTTTTATAATAAAAATAATAACTATATTAAAATCGCCGGCGATACGCTTGCCGGTGACATTTTTGACAGCAATAAATTCCCTGGCGGTAATTTCTCCTTTTAAGGCGATAATTACTCCGGCGAACTTTTCGCTACTACGATTTCTCCGGCGACCAAATCTCAAACAAACTTTTCCCCGCACACGTTTTTTAACCATGTCAGGAAGTTACACTAAAAAATATTTAGCGCCATTTGCGCTTGCTTTTTTCATGTTCTTCGTCGTAATTTCCAAATATTTGCCACCACAGGACCTCTTCTATAACAATTGTCCAAGCGTCAAACCCCTGGATGAACTTGAAGAGGACGAGAACGCTATAAATAAATATTACCCGCTCAAGGCGGACGTGGTGCAGGATGCTGTGGCAAAGTTGATGTAAATTGAATACCTATAATTAATATTTTTAAATATCAATTAACCACAATAACAACTTTAATTCATAAAATCCAATAAATAATACATTCTCTAAAATCAAAAATATATTCTAAAAGCCCATAATGTGATTGTTCGTTTATCCTTTAAACAGGCAAGGCAAGAAACCCATGGTGGAGCCACTAAGTCGGGAATACAGCGTGTCAATAATAACACACCCTGCTACTAAAAGATGCGCTCGTTCATTGGGAATTCTCATCCTAATCAAAACGTGTCCACAAAATGGCGCCAAACGTGAGCGTCTTAGACAAACGTGGGCAAACTCAACTTATCTCGACCAGTTTGATGTTCCAATTGAATACGCGTTCGTCCTTGGACGCTCCTCCTTTTCTAGGGTGGAGCTATATCGGAGTTTCAACGAAGAGATGGAAACTAACGGAGACCTTATAGTTGGGGATTTTGTCGATTCTTACAGGAATAACACTTATAAAGTTATAACAGCTCTGAGGTGGTCGCTGGAACATTGTAAAGATTTTGAGCATTTGATGGTGGTAGATGACGATATGTACGTCTCAGTTCATAACGCGTTGAGATTCCTTCGAGGCGATGGCAAATATAGAAAAATTGGTTCCGGGAATCAGACAGGCAAATTCGAATTTCTTTTGGATGGCAACAGTGATTTCTGGAGTGCACACGTTCAGAGTTATTCACCAGTAGAGCGTAAGTTGCTTACGGATTTAAAGTGTTTTTAATGGTTTAAAAAAGGTTTTTACCAACTTTCTTATTGTTGTTTGAAATGTTTGAACGATATATTTTGAAGTTTTTGTTGTAGCTGTTTTAACAAATATGTGGGGAATTGTTCTGTTCTAGGCGACAAAGGCAGCAAATGGTACGTAACTTACGATGAATATCCATTCCCAAGTTATCCCCTTATCAAGTTAGGGATGTTGGCATTCTATTCCAGAAGTGTCGCACAACGGATGTTTCTGGCGTCAGCTTACGTCAAGCCTTTGAGCCTTGACGACGCTTACTTGAGCATTGTTGGCTTGAAGCTGAATATCAGCGGTTTTCGTATCAACGACTACGTGTTGTTTTATTCCAAACAACAACATGAACAAGAAAGGAAAGCTGCGATCGGTATCCATGGAATTGGATTTAGAAGTTATCACCAATTTTGGCTCGAGAACGATGTTTGACATGATAATTTTGTTTTGTTTATCACAAAGAATAAAACTGTTACACATACATATGCGGACATGGTGTACCGAAAAAAGATATTGTAATAATTTAATTACTCTATGTAAACACTTGTCACATTTTCCGGTTAAACAACTTTGTATAAATAGTAGTTTTTCAAAACTTTAAAACAAATAAACGACCCAACATATAATACATAACATGAATGATAATCCGGCATTTAAATAGCTATACAAATGATATAAAAACAGACTAAATTTAATAAATAAATTCCACATGGTAAAATTATTATCTAAAATTGCCTATAGAATCCATATCCATTGCCCAATCAAAAAGCTAAAACTATATATGGAATTAGAATTAAATTATCTACAACAATCATTGTGCGTTTAATTTGACCGCGAGCCGAAACATTGAGAAACGAAAGTGGAACTGGTATTGTATGACGCTGATTTTGCCCGCAGTATTTCCTCATTGCATTTTTACAATTTGTAATTACCTAAAAAAGTATCTACGGTACTTAAATCTACTAAACGCTTTAATTTATATGATATTGTCCCCTATAAACATCGACAAATATATGTATAAATTATGATGGAAATTATCATAAAAAATGATCGGAATCTCGACATGCCATATTAGACTTCTACTAAAACCATTTAAATATTCAATTCCGTCAGAGGTGAGTTGGCCTAATGAGTTCTTGTGATGGGTACGGTACTACATTTTGTACTTTGTGCTTAATTATGTTTTTCTTACGTAACATGGAAATGCACTATCACACTTCACAACCATAGATACTTTGATTCTAAGAAATGCCTCATGGAGAGTTTCCTATAGACACATTCTAATCCTCCAAGTGTAAATTGATTACACTGCAAATTGCTTTCGGCTCAATAACACAAATAATTACAATTTAGTAGACTCATTTTTATTTAGCTGCAGTCTCTATGAATTGCAAGCGTGAGATATAATTATGTTTACAAATTAAAATATATTAAATTAGGTCAAGAATAATAATTATAGATACTGTTCTGTAATATTAAAGATAAAAATGGACAATAAGAAAGCCGATGCTGCTCGAACCGCCTGGACAAATTTAATTTCCAAATATTTCGAGCCACAATACCTGCTATTATATTTCGTCCTATTTTGGTCATTTGTAAGTTTTCGGTATTTTTTGTAAATAATAAAAGAAATAGCTTGGAACATTTAATAATTTTCATGCCCTAACGTCTTCACTTAGTATGCGAATCTCCGTGGACTAGAAATAAATGGTATTCTTGTACACAGGTGTTTTGGGGATCAATTATTAAAAATGCTATTTATTCTTACTTGGCGACAGCAGCAGAGGAAGAAATAAGGATTGAAAGAAGAATTGAAGAACGACAACGTGCAAGTATGATATTTATTTTTAAAATTAGTTAATAAACAAAATTATTTAAAAATTTTGCAGGTGTTTAATTCTTATTACTTTTGTTTTTACTTACACAATGATTTATAAATTAATAATATATTTATCACATAAATGTAACCAAATTGAAATGTTTTACTATTAGGGAAAGAATCAAACGTACAGTTTCAACCTTTCAGTGATAATCCCCCTTCATACCAAGAAGTTGTCGAGTTACCGCCGGAATATTCTTCATGTGTTTTCAAGATTCAAGATTTGAATTGACTGCCTCTGCCTTCTTCTGTTAAAATTAAATCTAGTTTTTTTGACCAAATTTTTAGCTCATGTAATTAAACCAACATTTAATTCCCAAAACCTCTACATACACCGGACTCTCGCTATAAGAGAACTCCATATAAGAGAACTCTCGCTATAAGAGAACTCCATATAAGAGAACTCTCGCTATAAGAGAACTCCATATAAGAGAACTCTCCCTATAAGAGAACTCCATATAAGAGAACTCTCCCTATAAGAGAACTCTCTGTATAAGAAATCCTATGGGCCCGCATATCAAACATAGTTATATACATACTAGCTGTGTCTATAAGAGAATTCTCGTATAAGAGAATATATTTGGTGATTTATAGCGTTCTCTTACAGCGAGAGTTCAGTTTATGTACATTTAATTATACATACGTATGAAGGCATGTGAAGCTATATAAAGTGTTTAATTCCCGTTCACCGTTAATTAAAATCTATTCTAGACATTGAACTCCTATACTTAAAATGACTTATGTTACAGTTACAGACAATAATACTTTAACGATTGAACGACTCAATCTCTAAATCGATCAAACTTCCATAATAAGAAATTCCGCCCGACTCCGATGTCAGTCCGTCTAATGAGTTATTATTGTAATGAGCAAATACATTGAACAACATTATGTACTAGGAGCTCTGCTTACTAAATTATTACATTCTAACATGGAAATTTAATATGACTTCACTACAACAACTGACCACGAAACGACGAAATACCTCCTAAAGCTTTCTGAAAGTATTCTCACAAACTCACAATACGTAAGCATTTCCTGTTAAAATTCATAATTCACGAAACCTTGCAACGTGCCAATCAATAAACCTGCGAAATGTCTTTCAGCTCCTTAATCCAAAGTTACTACAGTTGACTATAATAATTTCTTCCACATACAGCCTCTGGTTTTCGAGCCTAATATATAATTAGGATTTAAATTTTAAAATACACATTTAAAGAAATTAGTTTTCTATAATTATTTAGTATTTTCTTTAAAAATTCGAATACAAATGGACGACGAGAAAGGCCAGGTTAGCCAAACCGCCGATGCAAAATCTGGTGAATCGAAAACTTTTCCTATGGATGTTCTAGGAATTTATGTAGTTTCATCCGTAAGTTTTTTTTTAATAACTGCATGCTCTGTAATTTTTGTAAGAAATTCTTTTTAAATCATGTTCATTTTAAATCATCAAATTTCATGATCTAACTTGGAAGTTATATGAATCTCAGTAATTTGGAGATTGTAGATATAATTTTTGGATGCAGGTGTTCTTCCTGGTACTCTTTGTAACTTATATTTGTTCATACTTAAGAACCGCAGGAAAAGAAAAAATTGAGATACAGAAAAGAATGGAACAACGCGCAGGTATAATATTAAAAGCTTATAAATTATGTAGTACAAAAACTCAATTGTATTGATAAATTAATTTCTTCTCGAAGTAATGCAGCTGCAGAGACGATTAGATGAAGCAGGTAATAATTAATTTATAAATTAAATAATAGTAGAACAAATTAAATTTGACGAGTACACCAACTTTATTTATTCTCGGATGTCCTAAAATTATCCGTGTATGATGTGTAAATTATTACTAATATCTATAATAAATAATATTTATAAAACATAACGCAATACATAAATGTAATAATTACTACTGACAGCAATTTATTCATGATTTTAGGCAAGGATTCAGTCGTGCAGTTTCAACACTTCAGGAGAGACAATAAACCCCCTTTGTACAGCGAGGTTGTCGAGTTACCTCCGGAATATTCGTCATGTGTGCTCAACCTTCCGAAGTGATGGGCGGTAATTTTGTGTGTGTTTATGAAAAAATTCGAGCTTTATAAAACTAATTATGTTCATTTCTCAAAATTTTGCGCAAATTAACTGATTATGTAATTTAAAATATTTTTAATTAATTTTAATTAATGTTTAAGCTATACTCCCACACAACCCGATAACTAAACTTAATGAAATAGAATAGAAAATCGTTCAAGAGGCAAATTGTCGGCCAAACCTGAGGATGTGCTCTAATATCATTTCCACACCTAATCTCTCAATGTACCAAAAACAGATTCTCGTTAATTCACTAATCCAAGAATGTACCAAAAAAATTCGTGTAACTATCTCCACAGTTAAATGACATAAGTTGCTGAATATAATTTTTAAAGTATTAAAAAACTGCTGGAATATTTTCCCTTTGTACAACATGCAATAAGACTAATCAGCAGTTTCCATAGCAGCAACAGAGGGATTTTGCTTGCCGTGTAAATGCGCTATACTCATGACAATGGAAACGAACGGCATGCTTTTAAACGACATAGTCATCAATTTTGCATTCGAATACTTGTCAAATATCTTGTAACCGCAGTCATTCTTGCTTTTTTAAAACTGTGTGGATAGTTATATTTGCCTCTTCAACGACGATTTTCTTATTAAGGATTGAATCACGCATTTTGGAAGCATTGTTTAACAATACATAGCAAATTTAATCTCATTTGTAAATTTATTCACAACTATTTAAATTAAATGATTTAGCACGAAAACTAATCTTTGGTATTCTGACGAACAATTAAGTTCTTCAAGTTGATGACAACAAAATTGGTATGGAAATTCCGTGTAAATATGTATATGTACATACTGGTAAGCGTTGATTCAAGATAAAAATCGCTGCTATACATGACATAATTAACCCAGCATTTCTTAATAATCGCAGTTTTGCATTCACCCGGTGGTCGCCTGCGGATCAAGACGAAAGGTTCCTGTCCATGTAAATTTATACGGGAAAACTTATGCAAGAATAATTGCCATTTAGTTCCCACAAAACCACCACACTCACACATATTATTATTTTAAATTATATTAATTAATTTTAAATATATTAATAATTTTAAATATATTATTAATTCTAAATAGATTATTAATTCTAAATAGATTATTAATTTTAAATAATATTTATTAATTTTAAATAATATTTATTAATTTTAAATAATATTTAATTATTTTAAATAATATTTATTAATTTTAAATAATATGTATTAATTTTAATAATATAAATTTACCATTAATTTCATACCGGTGCCCACATGGATCACGACCTGTTAATAATAAAAGTAATGATTGCCCTAAAGTACCTGCAGAATTCTATAGTGAAATCTTTCCAGCCACCATTAAGCCTGCCAACAATGTTTACAATATTTTGTGTGACTGTAAGCTTTTAATACGTATAGTCCGTTCTTTTATTCAGCTATAGAAGTACATATGCTTACTTATGGACAAATAAATATTTTTGTCTTTAAACAAATATTCTGAAACCTTTTTCTAATACACAATCTAGGTTCGTTGCTAACACATATTTGTCTTAATTTCCAGATAATCTTCATATTATTTTGTGTTTGGCATATTTATCTTTGTTTGCTACCAAGTCCCAAGGGCATGCGCCAACAGCTTAATTCAGGTTTGGTTTAAAACCTTTTCGTAAAATCCGCATACAGAAAAATGCGAGCTTCTAATTTGAGAATAATATACAAGAAACAAGAAGAGATACAATTAGCACAATAATATCTTATAAATTTTATTTCACATAGTCTATCTCATCCCCGTCGAATTGAAGTCTCAACAATTCTACGGCGATAATCCACCTTCATACGATGAAGTTGTTGCATTGCCTCCAGAATATTCAACACTGAATCTGCAGCAATAATAATTGTGAATTAATGTATATTAATCTTTTCAAATACTTTGTTGTATCTATAAATTTTTTTAAAATTATTTGTTAAATTTTATTTTCTAATTATGCCCATATTTGTCATTATTAATTGTATTTTGAATGGAACTGTATAGGAATGACTGTAATTATGACCAATGAATTGCGTTAATTAATAATAAAGTTATTAACAATTTAAACTTAACGATAAATTTAAACTAGGTAAAGCGAATTTAATTTTAAATAATTTGTAACATTATTGTTTATAAACAATAACGTAATTACAAATTATTTAAAATTTACATAAATGTGACTTCAGCTTCTCGGTTTAAAAAATATTTTTATCTGGCAAGCATTTCCAAGTTTATATAGTCGGCCGTGT
>JAQGAK010003164.1:0-16256 GCA_034696945.1 Lipothrix lubbocki
TAATTTTGTATTTAATTTTGTATTTAATTTTGTATTTAATTTTGTATTTAATTTTGTATTTAATTTTGTATTTAATTGTGTATATAATTTTCTATTTAATTTTGTATATAATTTTGTATTTAATTTTGTATTTATTATTATTGGTTATACTGACTTTTGGAAAAAAATTGCAAAACATGAAATGAACAAAATAATTGCAAAAATGGATTCCCATTTGAAATAACCAGAGCGTCGAAAGAGTGTTAAAAGATGTTATTGTAGTATTGACAGTGGGGCGAAAAGCCGGACAGCTAGGTAGCTAGCAGAGTGAAGGGAAATCAGGGAAAATCAACCCACATGGTGTGCTTTGGCTGAACCAACAAGCAATAACATTCTAACCTCTGAACATGCGTATCTGTATAGACAAACGAACGAAGTAAAGGATGAGAGTGTCCCTAAGGACGGGTCCTTTATGAATCACACGTAAAAAACGGATGGGATGAAAAGGTAAAGTCGAGGGTGAAGGAGGCTGGAAATATAATCTAAAGCAGCAGCAACAACAACTGTAGTCAATCGTATGCATATACAGTCAATTCATGTATGTATATAGTGGGGTAAGTGTGCC
This sequence comes from Lipothrix lubbocki, assembly GCA_034696945.1. Classification (NCBI taxonomy): domain Eukaryota; kingdom Metazoa; phylum Arthropoda; class Collembola; order Symphypleona; family Sminthuridae; genus Lipothrix; species Lipothrix lubbocki. Next base: position 605 of record JAQGAK010003164.1, read on the forward strand.
GACCTTTTCGCCTTGTGCTCCCTGATTTTATATCCGCACAGCTGGTATGCATTTTTATATATTTAAATTTGTACGTCGTTATGTGTACGTCAGAGTACGTTGTATAGTTATTGTATGTATGTTATATATACATGGTCAATGGGATTGGGGAAGTACAGGAGAAAAAAAACATAATTGAAATCCATAAGCGACAGTTGTCCAATTTCCCACATGCACTAACGAAAGTGTGTAAACGAAAGTGAATATCGCCGGGATAAAAAATGGAACCCATCACATGTGTAATCTGCCATATATCACGGGCTCACTATCATATTACATTATTTCTCTGGAGCTCTCGCATCCAACGATGCTCCTCTCATATCGCATCTCTCAATTTTTAATTTATTTTAGATATTTTATTTCATTCCCAATTTTTATATTTTTATATTTATCTGTATTTCTGTTATTTTGGGCTAAATTAATAATAATTTAAATAAAAATTTTCTCCTTATTTAAATTAAATCTATTTTTTTTATAAATTTTATATTGTATTTTATAATACAAATTGTATAAAATTTTAAAATTCACACCAATCCTGGTGTCAATAATACATTCACGAAATAAAAGGAGCGTGAAAAATGTGAAAAAAATTAAGAGTCACGATGCTTGAAATTGTAAAATGTATGAGAGGCATTATGAGAAAAAGGGGTGAGAATTGCAGGGTGGAATGCCCGATAGCAGCCAGTTTGGTCATATATAAGCTTTTATGCCATAACAACAAAACGAGGGCTTGAAGTGAAGAAACGGAGGTCAATTTCAAGCCCTTCACACATGAAAGGCCAGTGGAGAGACGGATGGACTGGCGAGAGGAAAGCGTTGGTGAAATTTATGGGGACAGGAAAAGTGCGTTTACTATTATGTCTTAGAATGGAGGTTCGTGTTAGGAATTACGGACGAGTACATAGAAACATGTAGGAATTCTGTCCGAATATGCATATAGAAACATGTAGGGATGTTTTTCGAATGGAGAAGAAAGTATATGGGAAGTATAGGAAGTATATGGAAAGTATAGGAAGTATATGGAAAGTATAGGAAGTATATGGAAAGTATAGGAAGTATATGGGAATACTTGGTAAAGCATGGGAATGCATGGGGAAGTATAGAAATCATGTGGAAATACATAGGAAAGTGTAGGAGTTCCATTGAAATACATGGGAAAACCTAGGAATTATATGGAAATACATACATAGGAAAGTGCAGGAATTATGTGGAAACACATGGGAAAGTATAGGAATAAAATGGAAATACATGGGAAAGTATATGAATAAAATGGAGATGCGTAGGAAAGTATAGGAATTACGTACTTTGAAAAATATGTGAGTCAAGTAGCAAATTCTATGCCAAGAACCCCCACCATTATAATTCACCCATGGTGGGCACAACCATCAGAGTTTACTTACCTTATCCCTATCTCCTTATATATGTATGCTTATCCCCTCCACCGCCTTCACCGTCCCTTCCCCACAGCCTCTGTTCCCGTATCTCTCCAAAAGAGATAAAGTTAACTCAAGATCAATTGCCTCTCTTCCTTCATTGTCAAGGTGGATTTCCGTTTGGAATTCTACCATTTAGAAAACCTTCAATATTCGCCATACACTTTATCCATTTTCCCCCGAGACGCCCTTGTTATTACGAGACTGGTGCATTTGGGGCAAGTCGAGACATTTATTTCCCGCCGCTGACGTTTGAATTATACGGGGAATTTATGGTCATTTAAATGTTTTTAAATGTTTATATGATATTTTTGCAAAAAATAGAGAAATAAAAAACCGTTGTTCGTTGTTCTACTTTTTATGGCCTCGTCCTATCTATTTTCCAATGCAACTTCCCTCAATTTCTTTATTTTAAGTTTTTCATGTATTTTAAATGAACTCTTTAAGCTAGATATTTTGAAACCATGCAGATTATGTAAAAATAATTTTTTAAAGTCATGCTTACTTGTATTTCTGGGAGGAAGATATTGAGTGCGAAGAATTAGGAAGGCTGCCAGCTGTGAACTTTCTAGATTTTCCCTTCGCGTCGGCTACTTTTTCTTGTTAGTGCAACTGCTGCTGCTGTTCTTTCTTACTCAGTCGGAAGATTCTCAAGTTTCCCGTATACATTTTGTCATCATCTCTTCCCGTTTATATTTCGTTCGTTTTTCCTATCCATGGCAAAAGTCCCTGGTGGTTGTTGCGTGCGAGGAGGCGGATGTGAGAGATCCGAAGATGATGAAAAATCCTGTCATTCACGCCAGAATTACCCGGATTCACGCACCCCTTAGGCTCTTTTTCTCATTGCTTTCATCATCACATGAGACTTCAGCAGAAGAGCACTGCTGTATATAATTTTCTTGTCTCCGTTATTTTTTCGACTCATCGACTCGGCTCTTCCTGCTGCCTAAAATTTCTGTCTAGTCTTATTTAGCACTGTGGGCCTATAGTGCTTTAACATAGCAAACTCCTATATGCTCTAACATGGAGGGATATAGTTTAACCTCTATTAATGCTCCAGCACATAGCCCCCCTATGCTTTAACCTTACGTCCTCAATTTCCAACCACCAGCATAGACACTTTTGTATAACTAATTTCTTAATGGGCTTTGAACAATTTTCTCCTCACGAAACAGCCAACAACTCTCTTTCATTTTCCAGCCCTCCGTCGTCCTCATCTGAGGTGTTAATTACTATATATACGAAATATTTTATACGAAAAATGGTCACGCCAGACTTGTACATATGAGTAAATGTGTCTATTCTCTACTAATATTGTTACATCAGCCAAACCCGAATATTCATAACTTTTGACGTGGCGAAATTAAACTCATTTACATAGCGCCAGAGTTTGCAATAAGTTTTAGACCTCCTTGAACAAAATTCAACAACTGCTCCGGGCGCAATAATCCTATTCCAGAGTGACTTCATAAGTAATTGCTAGCTACAGTATTTACAATTTACAGTTCCTATATATATGCTTCATCATTCCAAACTGATTATCTGAAATTTAATGAGCTTGTCTGGAATGGATTTTTAGTTCAGATTTTATGAGCCTTGCATGAGCAACATTGTCTTTATCCTGGAATTGTCGCTATCATTTGTATTCGTCTGAAATTCTGCTAAAATCCGTAAATAAGTAGCTGCTATTTAATATACAATTAAAATTTAATTTTTTCTATTATAAATTGTATTTAATTCTACATGCTTGAAAACATAATTAAAAGGACAAGAAAATTCAATGAATTTATTGTGATTGTCAATGAACCATTTGAGCCGAAAAAATCCAAGGAGAATGTATGCAAAAATAAAAAATTAAAATAAAAGTGAAAATTCGAAACCAATGAGAAAACTTGCCTTCAGTGAAACTTCCAACGCACGGACGTTCCTTAATAATTTCGTTGGAGAGCGAACACTTTATTTATGTTCAATAAGGAAAAAGTTGTGTGTCTCTGTAACTTTTGCTTCACTATATGTTTTTGCATGGAGAAGATGAAGAAATAAGGGGGAAAGTCTTGAGAAAGTGGAGACGAAATAGTGGAGAGCTTGTTGGTCCGGCTGTGTGAAGAAAGCCCAGCGGCAGTGAAGGATGTGCCTCGCGACGCTTTAACAAGACGAGACGATGGAAAGGAAGACGCGAAGAGCGAGAGAGAGAGAGAGGCTTTCCAAGTCTGCAGACAGTGTTGGCAAGTGTCTTGGCAAGTGTCTGCCGCCGGTGAAAACTGATGCGATCGTCGTCAACGTCTCTCGTTCTATTCATATGGAATGTCTGTCTCTGTATAAGGATTCTGCCACTCCTTGATATTCTGTTCTTTGGGATTTTATGCGGAGCTTTAGAGGAAGAAGAAAGGGAAACGTAATGCCGGGGAGAATTAAAACTTTTTTGTGTATTATTATAGCGCTGGGAATATTAATATACACTCACGTTTTTAAATATAGAATTTAGTCACGTGAAATTAATTTTGCGGAAAATGCTGTCTCACAAATTATATTTAACACATAATAAAGAGATGCAAAATAACATTTAAGGCCAAATTGTCCAGAGATTAAATAAATGCAAAAATTAATTAACACAATTTAAATTTACACAATGGTTTAAACATTCTCTTAAAAGAATCACAATAAAATTGTAGTCACAAATAAATCCACTGAAATAAATTTGTCTGAATTAACGCAACACAAATAGTAAAAACACCAAAATTTAATACCGCACACAAATTGACACAAAATAAATGGTCAGGAACAACTTAAAGAGAGAAATCCCTAATATCAATGAAGTCCAAAATAAAAAAAGTAGTCACAAATTATAATCTCCCAAATAAAAACTTATTAAAGTATTGTTCGCCCTACAAATTCTCACAAATTTCCTGAAAAAATAAGCCTTCTTAAACTTTTTGTAAGTAAATTATCTTAAAAAACTATTTCAAATTAATAATCCCCGAAACAAATAGTGTGAAGATAAAACAAATGCTTTTAAATTCAAAACGCCGGTTAAAAACCTGAAAATAATATGAAGCTATTTGATTTTGACAAAGAATTTGTAAAACCACTTTTATATTTAATTTTTTATGGACTTAAACAACTAACAGTAAAAGCAGAATTTAAAAAAAGTAATTACTCTAAAGTAAAACCAAACCAACAAAGCAGAGAATCCAAATGCCGGAAAGGAACAACAAACGGAAAAGAGAACGAGTAACGATGATTCACTGGAGAAGTAAAGAGGGATGAGAGTATGAGAAGAAGAGTCGAAGAGAATAAGGGAGAAGGATGATGGGGAAACTGTATATTATATTATACGTTGCAGACATGGGGAGTCAGAAAGGGAATTGGGAAGAAAATAGAGAGAAAAGGGGGAAGGAGAGCCGCGTTGGGAGAGAGAAGTTGATGGCCGGGCAGTGCGGGATGGAATCAGTGAGATGGGAAGGAGGATGGGAGCTTTACGGAGGTTCGGAGGAGCATTGGATGGAGATGAGAGCAGGGCGAAGCTTTTCTTCTTTCACGCTCGGACTTGGGCAATGGATTCTCATCGTCAGAGGAGTACACGAACATTTAATATACACATTATGTATATGCTGCATATATAAAAATTATATGTAAATATATAGAGAGAAAATGCTCTCTCCATCTTCTCATCCACAAAATCATGCTTCTCTTCTCCAGAGCAGCAGCAGCCGCCGCGGCCAACAACCTGATCTTGCGCTTTGGATAAATTCTCTTGATTTTGGTTCGTAAGGTTACATGTTAGGTACATGTGTATGCATGTAGTATGTACAGATACTTTTACAGTATATACATTTGCTTATATAGCATATACAGATACTTATGGAGTATCTACACATACTTGTGTGGCATATATGCATACTTGTATAGCCTATACAGATACTTGGAAAGTATGCACAGATACTTATAGAGTATACATATATACCTTTATAGGGTACACAGATACTTGTATAACATATACAGATACTTGTAGAGTATACATATATACTTGCATGGCTTATACAGATAGTTCCAAAGTATGTTCAGATAGTGATAGAGTGTATATATATATGCATTCATATATCATATAGATACAATACATTTACATGCTACATATATACAGATATATGAACTAGCATTATCAAAATTTTCCTGTAAGAATGAAGTTATGTACATACAAGTGCAAGTTGCGGACCCCAGTGCGAAAACTCGTGGTGATATCTACTATATCACTACTACATATACTTATACAAGTTCTCCATATTCCAGAGAGTTACTACAAATACTTACTACTACTACTTCTATACTGTCTACACTTAAAATAAATGTCCATGCACATTTACTTCCCTTCGGGTACACACGGGCTCTTTAGGTTCTTTAGATTTTCCGTAGCTTTTGCTCTCTCGCACTCTTTTGGTTTTCTCTGTCTGTCTCTCTCGCTCTCTCTCTCTCTGTCTCGTTCTTTCTCTTAGTCCACTATTTTCTACATATTTTCATCTTTGCATAGGTTTGCTTATCCCACTTAAATGTGAGGCTTAGCACGTATGTACATACAGTGCATACTTGATATAGTTTTGTATATATGAAACACGACCCGTATTATATTCATAATGGAAGCGCTATACTATGCGGATTTATTTAATATAATTTCCACTCAGCCAGCCCTTATAACCACATTTGCATTTCCAATTGAATTCCATAGGCTGGAATCAAATTTGAAAAATTGCTTCCCTCATCTTCTCCATAGCTCTGGCTGTGATGCTGTTGTGCTGAAAATTCTTTTCTTCACTTTTCCATTATTATTTGGTAGATGTGCTGTTGAGGGGAAAAATGTTACTTTTTTGGGTGAGAATTTGGGAATGAATGGGAAGTTTTGGGTTTTACATTTTTATTTAGCTAATTTGAAATCAGGCGTGGAAATGGAGTTAGAGTTCACACATTTTCCTTACTGGACAGTGGGAAATCGGAAGAAATGCTGACAAAATTTTATCGTTTTAGGTTTATAAATTTAAGGTTTGGTATGTTTTTGTAATTGATTTTTTTGTTTTATTTTGTTTTAAGTATTGTATTTATTTATTGGATGGTCGATTTTATTCTTTTAATGGAATTGCTTAACATTTCGAATTGAGTGCTCAAATTATTTCAAAATATTTTGAAAATAATAAGTTTTTAAAATTTGTTTTTAAAATAATGAAATTCAAATATGAACTTCAAAATTTGTTTGCATAACATTACAAGTTTCTATTAAAATTACTGTTTCATTTTTCCCCGACTTTCGACAAATAAACTCAAACAATAAGAGCACATGTGTAACTGTAGCCACAATACCCAAAATTATAGATCGCGCCCCGCTCGAAAGTATTTAAGAGGAAGAAAAATGCGGAAGAGAAGTACCAGCTGCTATAAAGTGGAGGATGGAAGCTGGATGATGAGCAATGATGATGGAGAAAGGATCCCTGGAAGGGGCGCATCTGTATTGGCAAGGATAATTGTCCGTATATAGCCTATAATAGGGAATGGAGTCTTGCATACTGGGGCAATCCCACTTACAAATACATACATGTACAGTGCATACCGCGGTGTTGCCGACGATGGACGGAGACTCTCTAACCACCACAACTATGAAGTCTAGCAACCCTGCGGGATGGTGGTTCACTTATCTATGTATATAAAATACTCAAGAGTATACTCAGTATACATGTACATACATCACCCATAAAGCTCACACATACATACATATGTACAACACCTTCCATTGTGTTCATCTCTGTGAGATTATCATAATCAAGATACCTCCACGCGATTTTTCTGTCTATTTCCCGTACATATATTTAGTTGTTAAATACCAATGTTATATGTATGAGCAAATCCCGCTTTTGTCTACAACTGAAATACTTTCCGTATGTATATGGTTACGATCCTCATATACTTTTTTGAAGGAGAGAGATGAGGAAAGCAAGTCAAGTGTCTCTCTTATTGTCTATCTTTTATTACTCTTGTTATTATATCTTGCATCATTATTCCGATGATGATGATGATGACGCCGACGACAGCAAAGACATATTGACGTGCGTTCACGCTTATTATTTTTCTTTTACTGTTGTACGTACAATTGAATTTACGTCTTGAATGACGCTGTATCACTGCTCTTCTCAACTTTATATTGCATACAGACAACCCGTTTCTTAACGCTGAATGCATATAGAGATACTATATGCGTTCTTCACATTAAACGCATAATCACCGCATTTCTTTTGATAGCTTGCGTATCTAAAAGCAAGATGACGCTATACATAATATGCACATGTATACTATATCTGTATACTAGAAGAACTCACTTTTGCTGCTTTGGTTGCTTTTGACACGGCAGTAATAACGTCTATTTACACTCCGACCCTTCTCAACACATTAGAACAGATAAGGCTGAGCTACAACTATGCCCATTGTTTTCCCCCGGATAAAGCCCAAGTGTCAACGGGGTTCATGAATCCCGGATTTCATGTTTATGTAATGGTCCCGGCTCACAGTATCTGTATAAGTATGCTGCGGGTAAAGCTTTGGTGGGGTAAGCATGACTTGTCATGCTTTTATACATCGTTTGCTCAGATATGTAATACCCTTGTGTCACCATTATGCAAGTATGTACTTATTACAGTTATACATGCGTATAACAATATATTACAGTGAGCCCATCCTTCTGTAATGACAGGGACAAGTAAAAAATGCGACCATTACTTCAACAATGCTGTAAATATGTAGGTGTCGCATGTTTGTAGAAGTGTGAGCGTATAATGTCACGTTATGTTTGCCGGGCTTTGTGAGGTTGTAAGCGTGGTTTGTTTCCTTACAGTAGTGTTGTTTACGTCTGTTGGGGTGTATGATCATGTGTTTTAACGTGTTGGATGCGTATGTTATCATGTGTATATATACACTTGATAACATACGTAGCTATAGATAGCTATGGCTATATCAGATGTATGTACATGTATGTATACTAATGTTCTGATGACTGTTTTCATGTAGACAACCTTGTGAAGGTATATTTTTACGCAATCATCCATATTAAGTTACCAAGTAACCTATGTACATATGTACATAGTATATCGTCGGCGAAGGATCTTAAAGTACCAATTGCTATGTTGAAGGGATAGCAATTGGTACTTTAAGATCCTTCGCCGACGATATGCAGCAAGCATGTTAATGTCTACAACAACGTTAAATGTGTAAATTCATGTGCACCACCAATTCAATCCATCTATGCAAGTGTCCAAAAGTGCTCAAAAAATGTGCACCACATAAACGCGATGTATAAACAAATGTTCAAAAGTGAGCGCTGTAAAACGCGTGGGAATACACTTTGAAAAACTATACCAGGGTTAGCGTTTGGAAGTACACCTAAGAGCAAGTGTCTGTTGTAAAGTAAAAGCGCCGTCTATACAGATGTAACATTATTATAATAGAGCCTTCCATTTGCGACAATGTCGAGTAAAATCTTGTCTATTATGGTAGTGTCGGCATCGGCAATGTTATGTTATTATGGACAATGTGATATGAGGACATCTAGGTTTTATCTCGACACACTATATATTCAGATAATAGCATTACCTACACATTGCAAATGTGCATAAAGGGTGTATTGTTGTATGAAATCGTCGTTTAAATCGACAACGGGGCCAGAAATTTTCTAGTGTTATACATATGGAGGTCTAAAAATTTCTTTTAGCGCCTTTGCAAATTTAACTGACGAAGTGAATTACATACAATATATGTATGTTTAATATAGTGAAATAAAATGGATACGATAAAGTACAACGAATTACGAGACATACATATTTAAAATACAGAGAAGAGTATGTATACCTACATAAGTACATGACATATAGATGGTACAAAACATGTATTTTTTATACCAGCACATAACTGTACTATGTAATACCGTATAACATGACATACCCATAATCTTTTATGCATGTCATATGTTTCCACCTCGTGTGTGGTACTTTCAGAAATTGCTCCGGAGATTCCGCCGCTTTTTTATATGTATTTCCCTCGTTTTCCTACTCTTGAGCCCACCATTCTAACCTTTTGGTGTGCATTATGAGAGTGTCTATTTAATGTATTAGGTTGCTTTCTATAGATATGTATATGTATGTACACTGTACATAAATAATGTGTCTTAGGATAGACGTAATGTTCGCAAATGCTCGGATGTGCATTTCCATGTCATATAAGGTGCATTCCCTATCTATAACATTGTTATAAGTAAACATGCATATTTCATCTGGAGTATCAGCCATATTGCACAACTCTACAATGCTGCTGATGTTGCTTATTGCAACCCAATAAGCATTATGCACAGAGATACAAGCGGACAGACTTATAGTCGCAATGGCGGGATCACGTCTCATAAATGTCCCAATGTTAAATCTTCGATCTAAACTTGAAGCTTTGCGATGTGGTAGCACGGAATATGTACTATACATATACAGATGATATATCAATATGTATAAATATCCATATCATGATATTATTTTAGATTAGATCCGACCCTGATAGCCCCTAAAGCTTTTTGCCACCATTACACAACCTTCCACATATCTTATTCTCACAGACACACGAGTGTAACAATTCACTTCAGTCATGTGTGAGCAACAATAATAAAGGAATTGATTTTGAAATGATAATTTGCAAAACTTTAGAATAAATTTAAATCCCCATTAATATTGTAGGAACCCAAATTTTATTCCTGCAGACAAATTACTAATGCAAGGTTTGGCATTTGAACCTCTTTGAAACCAAATTCGTATTTATTTACATTTTTCTGCTTTTTTATTTATTTATTTTAAATCGTTTATTTAAAGTATTTTGAACTTATTTATTATTTTAAACCTTATACCTCTTTATTTTACAACCACATTTTTGAGTATAATAAAAAACAAAATCCAACAGTAAATGTTTCAGGTGTTAAAAAATGTGAAAATAACAATATGAAATTTCTTTCCAAACGGGTCAAACAAAGTTGACAAATGTAGTCGTCTCCAGTTTCACTTAAATTTACTTTTTCCCGTACATACCAATAACGAAATAACAAATGAAAAAGCAACAATAGTTGTTTGTCTGTATTGTGAGGAAAAAAATACATGGAAGTAATTATGTTCAAATAAGGACCGCGTTGCTAAAGCGTAGGATGTTTGAATGTGAAAAGAGTGCATTTGGAACTTTCCACAGGTAAAATGTCTAATGTAAATAAACGTCGATAATAATTACAAGGAAATAGGATTTATTGTGAAAAGCTTGGGAATTGGTGAATTTATCAACGGGAAAATCCCTACAGAGTGAAATAATCATTGAAGGGTGGCACTTTCAAAGGCCTGAATAGCTTCTTAGGTTTCACTTTGTGTCACCAGGCTCATTTGACGAGAGGGCGGCTATAGACTTTCACAGGTGAATAAGATAAGGAAACTTGATAGTTTGATTGGGCTGTTTCAATGGACGCCGACGAACGGGATAAACGCATTTTTCGGATTAGAAGTTGCTACGAGCATAGAATTTGTAGGTAAAATTCCGGATTTTCTTGAATTCTCACATGTAAAATCTCTTTTTTAAATTTTTTACACATTAAATCAGTGCGTTAAATTTTTTACACACAAAATCCGTGTGTTACATTTTTTTATAAATAAAATCCGTGTGTTAAATTTTTTATAAATAAAATCCGTTTGTTAAATCCGTTACAATAAATGTCACGCGTTGGACACTCAACAACCTCTTGCTTATTGCTTATGCGCAAATTACTTATCTCTGATGAAGGCGCGTCAGTATTTACGAAACCATTTTGATCATCCCTGAGAAAAAAAATTAGCTCGTGAAAAAAAAGTTTACTAAAGGTTTAGGAGAATTGAATTAGCAATGCAAATGGGTAAAACTACAGATATGTACATGGGGAGCAGGGAAGGTAGACAGGACCTACCATTATAAACCTAGGCAGAGGAAACGGCTCTTTGAAAAACTACGCTTTTTTTACCGTCTAATTACACAGAAAATGGAAGTTGTATAAATGTATAGTTGTCATGGAGTTTATATAAAAATAATAGGTAGAAAATAAGATTTATATATAGGAGTAAAGGCGTATAATCAACCTTCGCGGAGAAACTTTCAAGCTCCTTTGTTCGCTTGACGTATTGTGTATTAAGGGCGATTCAAGTAAAATGTTTCGAACATCATGAAGTCGACAATGGGAAAGTTTCTGGGGAATTAAAGTTTTAAGCGATTTTCACTTTTATACTTTAATTACATAAATGTTCCAAGTTATAATGGGACTTACGCATTCCGCTTTGTTTTATCAATAAACCATTGCCGCTATACTCATTTTTTCTTTTTGCCACTCTACTGCTGCCAACCACTTTCCATTGTTGCCACTAAACATTTCCATTATTGCCACCCTTATTCCACAAACATATTTCAATATTTCCACTCTTATACCACAAACCATTTTTACTTTTGCCACTAAATACATCCATTTTTGCCACTCTACTGCGTCTAACTATTTCCATTTCACCAATAATTTCACTCACCAGTTTTGTTTTTGCCACTCTATTGCAACTAATCACTTTCCATTGTTGCCACTAACCACTTCCATTATTGTCACTCTTATGCCACAAGCCATTTTTAGTTTTGCCACTTAATTACCATTAACATTATTTTTACTAACTATTTTCATTTTTGCCCCTCAACTGCCACTACTCATTTTCATTTTGCCTTTCAACTGCCACTCATTATTTTCATTTTTGCTCCTCAACTGCCACTAATTATTTCCATTTTTGCCCCTAAACTGCCACTAATTATTTCCATTTTGCTTTTCCACTAATCACTTTTATTATCTCACTTTCAATTTATGTTGCCACTTTCCACTTGCCATTTGTGTTTGCATCTTCGGCTTCTCGTTTATTGCTCCCTGCCCTTTGACATGTTATTTGCCTCCATTCATTCCTGATTGCCATTTCAAGCTTTACGTTAATTGTAAACTGCCACATATTTTGCCACTTTCCATTTCCCGATCTAATTTAAATTTTACTATTTTATATTTATGCCGCGGCTACTTGCAGCGATGACATTTTGTACTTCCGGTTACTACTTGCCACTTTCCATTCTGCTGCGTGTCACGTTGATGTGTTCTGCTTTCCCGTTTTTCCACTTTCCACGTTGTAATTTCTACTCCTGTTGATATTTGCCACTCCTAAATTTAGCGAATTTTGCGTGGTAAAATAACTATTAAATAAATTAATAAAAATTAATTGTTTCCACATTCAAAAAATTTAAAACATGTCTTATTATTTTGCGCTTAGGACTTAGGAGTGTTAAACACATTTATACGACAAACTGTCTTAACATGCTTCTGAAAACTTTCCCACCTGAAACACGTTTGTTAGTTTCCGTTTTTTTCTACACAGAGAGCAAACATTTTTGGGGGGAGACCATATTGTATAGCAAAAAAAATTGAACAACTCTGCCGTAACTTTCTCAAAAGCGTGTATAGTTTGTCCAATAACAAGTGCATACTTGGCAGGAGGAAGTTTCATATTGGTGGACGTGACTCGGGAGCAAAAATGTCTTTTTTTTCTTTCTCTCTCTCTGCTCGTTAAAGGTGCGTGAAAATTCGGACGTTAAAGTACATATTGTAAAACAAGTATTTCCTTCAACAAAAAATTCAACTTGTTCGTCATCGTTCAAGATTGTTAACGTTTTTCCCCGTTTGAGTCCGTGTTCCTGTAATATTTTGCTATACAAGAATTATTTTCAAAAAATGGGTAAAAAAACAAACAAAAATGTTGTGGAAAATGAAAAAGAAAGCAGAAGATGGGGAAAGTAATACACAAATTCGGAAAAAAGAAAGGAATAAGAAAGAGAGGGAAAAGAAGAAATGGAGCGAGAAAGTCCAGTTGAAGGAAGAAGATGAAGAGAAAAAACAAGGCGAGGAAAATAAAATGTCGGACGGAATGATTCTGCATTCGGGAAAAATTACTTTCACATCCACAATCTTCGTCTTAAAGATGATGTAGAACAGTGTCTGGAGATAAGGGAAAATCGGCATAGAAGTTTCTTTTTTGGCCAGAGTGCTTGCCTCCGGTCACGGCTCGAACGGTTTACACGTTTTTTCACTCTGGGTAAAAATGTTGCTGCCACCGTGAAATCATTCCATTTTTACCCTTCTTATACTATTTATATACATATCTACATTTTATATTTTTCCTTCTTGTATATTTTCCATCCTCCTACTTTTCATCTTCCAATTTCCCACACACTGTGAGCCTGTCTCTCTCTCTCTCTCTCTCTTGTATTATTATATATAAGGATATTCACTTAATATTATTGTCTATATGGAATACCATGCATAAAACTCAATGCACCACACCACCGTGGTACGCCCGAGCAGGCTCTTCTTGTGGCTCTTATGAATCCATTCAAGTATGCTTATCGAGTTAGAGACTCAATTCTCAAAAGCTGAGCACCTACAGCTCAGACTGTATTAGCTCCCTTCAACTTCCCTTTATTCATCCATTCTCTGCATTGATTTTGTGGGAATTTTTCAGCCTCCAAATTTACAACGGAGTCTCAAGTGTTTTAGGCAAGCTGCTGTGAACAATGTAAGCTCGAAATCTATGCAAAAATTATCATTGGAATTTCTAATGTATTATATCGACTAAAATTATAATGCAAAAATTTATTTTCGCTAATTTGTTTTATTTTATTATAATTTAGTACTTTTCATTCACAAAATCACAAAAAATATTTAAGGATCCCGGCATTTAAAAAAAAATTATTTACAACTGAATATTACACAAATTCGAATTTTATTTAATTTTCTTTGTTTAAAAATAATATAATAATAATAATAATAATATAAATAAATAAAATTCTATTACAAATTGTACAAAATTTGTAAATATTCAACAAAATCCTGAGCCTATAAATAACCCAAGGAAACAAGTTTAAAAAATTGCTAATTTAACAACATTAGGAAAAAGTACAACGTACAAAGAGTACACGAAGAGAAACTTTGCAAAAATGCAAATACAAAAACTGCATACATTGAAAATGTGTAAGAAAAAAACCTTTGAGTTGTAGAGCAAATACTGCAAATTTAATAGACATAAATAAACAAATAACAAAAAATCAAGTCAAAATGGTAGAATGCAAATATGAAAAAAACACAAGGCTATAACTCAATAAAAAAGGCGCTGTGGAACAAACTTTTGGACAGAAGCCCCAGCCCAGCAGATAATGCAGGGAGTGCCGTGTGTAAACATAAATCACACGGAAATTATGCTCTTTCCACACTTTAGAATTTAGAATATGCAATGTTTTCCAGAAAATATTTACGTAACGGTAGCGAGTCCACGGTGAAGAGAATAAAGAAATGGTTAATTCCTTTTCTTACTGTAAAAACTTTAACTAACAATAAATAAGATTCAATCAAAGTATTAGTGTAGGATATTATATTTAACAGATCATTGTATCAATTAAGACAAAAATACGACTATCCGTTCCTAAGGATTTCTCAATGCAAAACCATCAAAAATATTTTTAATGCATATGCTAACTTACATATAATAACTCCATAGCAAAAGATATGAAATCTCAACGTTGAATATGCCAATAAAACTTAATTTACCCACAAGAAGATCCAAAGTTTTGAATAACTAGTCAAAACTCTTGATCTACTTGAAACATTATTGTTTGACAAGCCCTTCATCAAGACTAATTGCATGGATCATTCAGGATCTCCAGATTTTGATGCTTTTGAAGTGCTTTTCATTTTTATCGCTAATCAGATGAGGATTCCGAGTTTTATATTCAAGAATATTTATGGCATCAAGGACACTTCAGTCAATTCGTTTTTCCAAATTTAATGGGAGAGCAAATTGAACAAGTAAAATGTAAGTATTTGGAGGAATGTAGTTAACATAAACTAAAGAAAATATTATTTCAAAATAAATAATTAAATAAATAATTAAATAATATAGTAAAATAAATAATTAAATTATACAGTAAAATAAATAATAAAATAATATAAAAAATGAATAATAAAATAATATATTAAAATAAATAAATACTATAATATATATCAGAATAACTACAAAAACTAACACAAAAATAAGTTAATA
>JAQGAK010003165.1:0-16251 GCA_034696945.1 Lipothrix lubbocki
AACTCGCACCTCAACTCACGACTAACACTCACTTGAGGTTGAGTTTGAGATTGAGTGAAGCATTTTTTTGTGAATTCCAGCCTAAGTAATGTGCCAAGCTAGTTGAAATATGTACCTTTTCACATTCTCATTCTGACTTCCACGCAGTTTGATTGAATATTGACTTTTAGCTAAGCAAAATGTATAGCAGTATAGCGTAGAATTTCCACGAATAATGCACAAGAGCACGTTTTTAGGTAAGAGTTATAATAATAATATTGTAGATTTAATTTTTTAATTTGTGTACTTTCAATTTTGAATATTAATTGAATTTATAATTATATTGATTTCAGTTATTCATTTTACATCTGAATAAAATAGGCACATCCGACCGAAAAGCTTTTCTTCACCACGCTCACCGCCAGTATTTCGGCGGGCTGGGAAAATTCTTGCTAAAAGAGTGGAAGAGTTGGATCGTAAGGAAGTCCTGCAATGTGAAAGGTTCTGGTCCAATCGGCGGTTGAAAAACAGAATTGTCCAGATTTTCAACAACTGCTCCCGAGTCTTCTGCGGAACATACTTCACCGGACTTGTTCTCATTCCCATGGAGTTTATAGTAGCGTTCTACCGAAGCGGCACTGCAGGTTCTAAGAAACTTCATAAAATTGTGACGACAAAGAGGACATTGGTTGGATTTGATGGACTTAGGGACGGTAGCTTTGTCTGCCATGACGGGAATAAATTGGTGTAGGATTCCGTGCTCCGTCACGTGACAAAGGCGAAAGCCGCTGGGATCTTCGCCGAAGGTGCCGCCTAGCGCTGTCGTGACGATTTGCTCAATTTTTCTGAAACGACCTCCGCCATTTCGGTGGTAGTGGCCGCAGAAAATGTAGTTTACACCTGAAGAGAATTTCAAAATTTTATAAACATTGCTTGAAAATATTTAAGAAACACAGCATATTTTCTTCATTTACAACCTTGCTTTTCCAAATTTTCTAAAATCGAATAACGGTTCACTTTCTCAATATTTAAGTAACTGACATCTTCTTCATCAGGATTTTCCACGAAGAAGGGGATGTGCTGGAAGACCACTGGTAAAACAAAAATTGCGAGTATATTTAAAATACAATGGCAAAGAATTACAAAGCAACTAAACTATTTTAACAATATAGTTTCAGGGAACAACAAGTGCACAGCTATATTTAGCGCATTTAGGCTACAAATATAAATAATTCAAACGGCGATGCATTCGAAAAAAATTAAATTTACATTAAAAATACATGTATTGCAAATTTACATTTTTATACGCGAAGTAAAAGATTATTAAGACATATTATAATTTGAAACGAACCTAAATGCTTCGCCGAATCGTCTCTTATGCCCCTTATAAATTCCATCTGCTTGTCCGCTCTTTTTGGAAGACATTCAGGCTTTTTGAAATACTGCGAATTCAAAACTACAAACTTGACTCCGCCAACCCGAAAAGAGAAAAAGTCCGGCCCGAATTGCTTCCTATAGATTATGTAGCTCAAAGGCGTTGGCTCATCACAAATGTCGTGATTCCCACATACGCAAACTAATGGAATTTCAGGGTCAAGTTGCTGAAAAATTTCGACAAAATCTTCATACTGTTCTTCCCGCACCTTCAATTCATCCGGCTGACTTGGATGAGCGTCGAGCATATCCCCGCAAATTACGACAAACTTGGGTTTTGGGCGCATCTTATTTATACATTTTATTGCCGCAGACGTCAGCGCCATTTCCTCGTCCCAGTGTGGAATTTTCTTTTTTTGAATGAATTTTTCGATGAGACCGAATTGCGGATCAGCCATTTGGATAAATGTAAATGGTCCCGTCCATTTGTCTTCAAGTTCTTCGTCAAAATAATTTTTTAGGTTCATCGGAAGATTGTCCGGGAAGGTTTTCCCATCTAGTTGGGACAGGGCCTGGGTGCTTTTTGATACGAGGGATTTAAAAGACTTCATTTCTGATACGTGATTTTTATGCTAGTGCGGTGTCCAAATTAACTATTTAAAATATAATTGCATGATTAATTAAAAATTAAATTCTAAATTTTGTTGTTAATAATGTGTACGTGAACGAACGGATGTAAATTATGTGCACGTGCAAGCTGTGCGCTGTGCTGTGTTGCTTGCTTTTCGAGAACTAATTTTAATTGATGAAAAGTATATTAATAATATAATAACAAAAATTTTTAAAACATCATACTTGTGAAGATGTTTTGATTGATTTTTTTAAATGCACTGAAATGTCAAACACTAGTCGAAACCGACAAAACACTACAACAGTGTATGTATGTTATAGAAAGCGTTGCATCGCCGTCTAAATTGCGTCCGTTTACTTTACTTTGATTAATAAGTTTTTCAGTACACCTGCACCTGTTTGGTTTATGCATACTAAATACCGCCGTTTAAATTAAATATGAAAGATGTTGAGGGTCGTAATATATGGACATCGACAAATTGCGAGTGAACTGAGAAAGTATAATAACCCATACAATCATCTTTTATCAATATTTTTTGTATTAAAATTGATACCATTTTAATGCGTTAAACCGAATACTTGTTTTAGTTCTTTGTATAAATTATAGGCTATTCGTTCATTAATTCTGAATGATTTTAATAAAGAATTAAGCTACTATTTGTATTCACATTATACTTCAGCTACTGCAGCATTTCCGGTAGAAGCTCCGCTGGGAACTGTATCACTGCTGAGTATTGTTCCATGTAATGTATTCGTACTAGCAACATCCCCGGCAGGTTTCTTCTCGCAGGCTGGAGTAAATTCTCGGGTATCGAAAGGTGGTTCCTGTCCACGCCTGAATTTGCTCAACAGGAATAAATCCGCGATAACAATCTCATTCCCTTGGCTGCAGAAGTACAGGATGTTGAAGGAAACCATCGAAGCTATCGCACATAAAAATATGACCAGAACGGAATAACCAACGCATTGATAGAATCCATGAGTGAAAAAGTCGAGGCGATTCATGAATGCTTCAACCCCGCCCTCTAAACAGCCCTGTAAATATTATATGTATGTTAATACACCAAAGGTGATTTTGTACAGTGAAATAATATTTACACTTCCACGAACTTTTTGGTAAATCTTATTTTCGTCCGCTGCCTTGGGCCGAGGATAATCCAAATTCTTTCCACAACCCGATTCAATCTTCATGCAACATGTGTCAGGTACATGAATATGCGTCACACCAAGATGTTCACCTCCATGATTCACGGCTGTGTAGTCCAAGTAGCTCGAAACACCGCAGCATTTCTAGGGTAGCATTAAGTAAAATAAATATAAAGTATACATATGACAATGGGACCAAATTACATTGTAATAGCCATTACCAAAGATCCTTTTTCATTAACATGGTGTGTCTGTAATCTCTGCATCAACGGTGTATTCTCGTTATAATCCACGAACTTATGAAGAACATATTTCTGCATCGCTTCCAGTTCTGGTGGATTGTTGAAGAATATGATTGCTGAGGCGAGAATGAATCCGGCGGCCAAAAGGAATCCAAGATTAGACTGAACATAAATACCATTTTGTCATTCGGTAATAGTATACTGATGACTTATTACGACTACGAGATTAAACAACATCAGGAATATCTTATTGAAAAAATGCGCAAAAACTTACAATAAAAGGAACGTACGAAGTCCGATTTTCAGTGCTAAGCAGCATGATGGATCCGATACATGCAGCAATGATAAGGGAGTGACCAGCAAATGATAAATAATAGGCATTTTCCTGACCTAAAGTCATAGGCCCATAGCTGAGAAAGTAATTTATTTGAAGTAGGAGAACGCATGATGCAATGAACTATATTTTAGAAAATCAAAACAATTTTGTCATGTCCGCTTCAATATAAATACATTGTAAGTTTTCCAGTGTATAATGTAATTACGCTAATAAAGATGAAGATTAGCAAGGCCGGTTGTCTGTAGCTGCAGCACATGTTTAGTGAAGAGGGAGCTCGTTTATTTAGAATGGAAACTTGGTTTGAGACTAGTGATGTTAGTGTTAGTTAGTGCCACACTCCACTCAAGACTCGACTGTAGATAGATGCACATGGATAATGTCTGGAACAGATAATTAGTCTAAAGACTGTGTAAGAAAACTATTTGATAAATCAAATTTAATAACAAAGATTGTGAATCAAAAAGACATGGAAAATATTTTACTAATTGTGAAGAGGAATTCTAACTCCTAGTCCTAATATGCTGCGTCGCATGTCACTTGATTCATTATTTTTTAAAGAATTGATGATCCTTTACATTAATTATAGTAATTATAACATTATTCTAAACTTAGTCAGAATTAATTTGCTTCTGCAAAACAGAAACGTAACTACTACCAAAGGGAATAATATAATAGGTTTTAGATTTGAAAACAAAATAATAGCATCAATGAATAATAATTTATTGGTGTAAAAACATTTTTTTATATTCGTGTCGGATGAAATTTAAAAAACAGTTTTGTTTCTATTGCATTGTTATCGCAAAATTAGCTACATTAGATACACACAACCATGACATCCATACTTCGTAATACTATTTGAGACTCGTAATCTTAATAGTATGAAGAATGTACCACAAAAATGGGTAACATTGTGTCATTACAAAATTAAAATCAAATAACATCTGACAGATATTCATTCACACGGAGAGCTACCAGCAGTCGTGGAGCGACCCTAACGCATACATAACGCTTTTGAACGAAAGCGCACAAATGTCGGGGGATCTGAGGCTTTTCAGTATAAATGGCTATATTTTTGTGCAAACATATACATATGGCAACGTTTTCAATCTATATAAGCAGCTATATTTAAAAAACATAAATGGCTATTTATATTCTAGATATCATGTTTTTTGCGGGTAATTAACATTCCTATTTACACCACACAACATTAAATTATGGCTCCCTGTGCTGAGGACATGCAAAAGCGTCATAGTTATTACCAAAATTGTATTTATTTTTTTAATTCCCCATGCCGCCTAATCTCATTGTTAGAGTGTCACCCACGTTGATTTTCAGGTTTACGCTTTAAAAAACCATAAGGGGATGAATGCAAATTCTACGATGAATGCAGTTTATATTATTAAAAAATATATGTGTGAAGTTAAAAATGAAAGGATTCGTGTGTAAAATAAAGATCTATCTGTATATGTAAAAGTTAAAGGATTTATATGTGAAGTCAAAAATTAAGAGATGTTAAAAGTGTAATAGTATATGTATACTGTAGAGTCAAATAAATTCAGAGGATGAATAATATAATGTAAAAATTTAACATTGCAGGGGAGAGCATAAAAAATCAAGAGAGTTTTCATGACTAAAAAAGGAATTGATTGACTTGACAGTGTGAGAGCCGTGAGAGGTGATAGCATGATGGCTATTTTTTTTTATTACAGATAGGTAAATGTTAAATAGCCATCCCTGACCAATTCATAAAAGTCAGGATATAAGCTAATTTGTTATTGACTATTTGACTGCAATAAATTTACGATTTATTTCTGCGATACATTTAAGGAGATGTGCTCCTATTTTTTGCATAATTTTTTAAATTGTTTTTTTTATTGTAGTGTAGCACTTACACTTACATTGGAGCAAGTTGCAAACTATTTTAGCTTTTATTACTGTGTATTATTGTGTTTGCGTTGTAAATGTTATATATGTTTCAATGCAAACTCACTTTTTGCTTGTAAATTATTTCGTTATTTAGATACAGTGGTTTACTATATCGTAATTTTTAAATTAGGCTGCTTCTTTTACTATTTTAATTAGTTTTTTGTGAATGTCATAAATGGTAATATGTTGGCTTTAAATTATTTATTGGGCTCATAATTTTACTCTATTATAGGTAATTGTTTTTCAGCTATTAATTTAAAGTCTTATGTATATTGTAGACATATTGTTTATTTTTGTAGCCTTTAATCTTCTATGTAAACTGGCCAAAGCCCGTCTTTCACAACACAAAATGCATTGTACAAATATGTAATTAGCTAACGCAAATGTTATTACATCAACCCGCAGAATACTTGAAGCTTTTAATAAAATCATGACCTTATAAATAAACAAATGCTATAGGATCGCAGACCTTATCTGTAATTAAAACCTTGACTCTTGAGAGAATAAAATGGCAAAGATAATTTTTCACAATCAATCTAAACAAGGGAATATGTAATTAAATAAGAGAATTTCTTTTTGGCTAAACTCACTTGTCAAGTCCTCCTGGGCTTAATCAGTTTGGCTTGACAACATATTATGTTGATGAACAAGCAGGGATTTACATTTTAGTCTGGGTATGAATTTACAAAAGGATGCTTAACATGGAGGTCAGATCAGATGAGCTTGTAAAGTGAACTTCTATGTACAGAAAAATTTAACTCGCTTTTGGCATTTAAAAGTAAGTTGCAGTTTTGAATCCTGTACAAACAAGTGCGTTAATAGTGTGTGAAATGAATGACCGAAAAGACTTCACAGGGGACGCGAAGCAGGCAATAATAATAAAAATAATGAGATTACAAAAGTGGCAAAGTGACTGTGGGATTGACGATCTGCTAATTTTAATAAAATTGAAACTCTGAAGATTTAAGTTCCTTGAAAATTTTACTATACAACCTAAATATGCATTACAAAAAAAATCCTGTTATGCCAATATTGACAATATTATCCAATGATATTCGTCTATATCTATTGGCATACAAAAGTTTTCATCATTGTGCTAAATAATGGAATAATGTGTGCCCAAATATAATGAATCCAAATATTTATGTCACATATGACATCAATGAAAGTATCTATAAGGACTTTAAAATACTTGCTGCTATTAAAATGGCTTTAGCAGTTTAGCACTACAACTGTCAGTTATGATTATGAATTAAACTTCTCAAGGTTCTACGCATAATAACGATGACAATTAATGCGTCATAATTCAAGTCATCCTTTGATGGTAATAGTCATAAAGTGGTACACACATTACACATATACATAAGTATATAATAAACAAATATGCATTTGTGTGCTTTATATGCAGCATAATTTCACGGCGCATTAATAGCCAAGTAAACACAATTAAAGGAGTAAATACTATTTTACATTTCCTCATACGATATCTTCTGTATACAAATTCTTATTCAAATAAATGCCCCTTTATGTCGGCTATTTATTCATTGCTATCATTTATTACATTTGGTTCTTTGTGGCTCTAACGCTGTAATATAATAATGTGCTATTAACACCTTTTGTTTTTTGTATAACGTCGTAACTTCACAAATAATGTTTATACACGTATTTCATGTACAAATAAAACTTTTATTTATACAAAATATATTGTAGACGTATTGATTTTTATACACTTAAGTATAGAAACTTATATACGAAGTATCTATATAGTGTGCAAGTATGTATACCTACAATATACGGTGAACGATCGTCTGACAAACAGATGACATCGTGATCAGTAAATCAAGTAAAATAAAAGTGTGAGCACGAACAATAAGGAAACAATCGTCAAAGTGTGGTTAAATGTGTCCCAAAAGCGATATTTAATGAAGCAAAACCCATTTGGCTGGAGTTGATGAGCTTCTCATCTCCAGACATTCCAAGTGCGATTCAATTGAACGCTAAATGTGTAAATCAGGGCTCCCGCAGAGAAAAAGGGCAGAAATGTTTTCGCCTTTCAAGCATATATAATGCCTTTAGCTCGTCCACATAAGCAAGATAGACACAAAGTAACCCGTGTCGGGCAAACTAACCCGACAAGTGGCCGGACTGTCTGTCTGATGAGCATAAAATTAAAGCTTTCGCATGTGCATGCAACTAATTAAATATCATTTATTAAAAAACACAATGTATTTATAAATTGGATAAACATTTATTAAAATTATTCAAATTTTATAAGAATTATTCAAATTTTATAAGAATTATTAAAATTTTATAAGAATTATTAAAATTTTATAAGAATTATTCAAATTTTATAAGAATTATTCAAATTTTATAAGAATTATTAATAAAATGTATTAAATTCAATAAAAATGATTTAAATGAAATAAAATGATTTAAATGAAATAAAATGATTTAAATGAAATAAAGTGATTTAAATGAAATAAAATGATTTAAATGAAATAAAATGATTTAAATGCAATAAAAATTATTAAAATTCAATATATCAAATAACAAGTATTAAAATTTAATACAATTTATTTAAATTTAATAAAATTTGTTGTTATTTTATTTATTTATATTGCAATGTAGACTCTTCATTTATTTGATTTCATTTAAATATAAATCGTTTTATTATAATTGGTAAATCTTTAAAACATTTGTATGTACATCATATGCATTTTTGCTATATTCATCCCAGTGTTTGATTCATTATTGCTGGTGAACCCTCCAAGGTCCCAGTCTAATTTTTTTTATATTAAGTGAAAATATGCGTACACTTATTGTTATAAAATTTAGAAAAAATCGGTCGAGGTCGAGGGGAAGGCACTTAAATTTTTCCTTATTTCAATTAAATGGTAACTAGCTGAGGTTTATGCTAGCAACAACGTCAAAAAGTTGTCCACTTTTGTGAATATTTCGAGAACCTTAAGGGTGATTAGACCAGAAAAATTTGTAGATGTGCATTGGGGTGACATTGGTTTTAAGCCTTTGAGGGCCGGGTTCCGCCACCTGGTTCGGGAGAATTATATGCTTGATGCAGCATGCTATGTAATTTCAAATACTAATTTTAAATACCAGCATATCTCATTTCTGAGCATCTTCACAAAAATAAAAATATTGCAAAATTCGCATCGTAAATCGCAATTGTTTCACATTCCATCCATTCTTCAATCCATTAATTGCATTTCGCTTCATTGAATATTTAATTGATCATCACACACGCATTTTAATTAATAAATTCCCCCTTTTGTGAAGACAATACCTTACCTTATTATAGTTTAATGTCAATTAGACAGCAGTTTGTTCATTTATGTTCTATCTAATAAAAATAGGAGTGAATTTATTCGAAAGTTTTGCAGGTAGAGAGAAAGAAACTTTATTTCACTGACACCACTATGGTGTTTGCCTTTCGACACAGTAACACAATTCAATGATTATTACATAAAAATGATTATGCTACATATACTACAGTAAAGACAGTCTACTCTATACAGTCAGTATTTCCTTCATTATTTAATCATTATCATTACTCCTATTACTGCTGAAATACTGTTCGACATTTTCAAACATTTTTGTGCAAAATTATTAATGCATCGAATATTTACTGCCGCGAGATTTAAACATCCAAGTACACCAAGATGCCATTTTATTTCAAGATGGAAGACAACATCGGTGTTGGATATAAACGAAGCTCCTGCCAACACTGCTAACGTCAGTTCAATTCTTCGAAACAATCCCTGTACCCTGAATCGAAGATTTTGTTCCGCATCGACAAGTTATATTAGTCATATGTACGAAGCATGGTCCGCTGATCCAAAATCTGTACATGCGGTAATCTTGCAAGTATTTAACAAAAATAGCGCAATCCATAATAATAATAATAAAACTATTAATGAAATTCCAGTCTTGGGACCAATATTTTCGCAAATCACCCTCCCAGGGGCAGTCTTCAATTGAATCGTCGAGTTCTTTGGGATTATCCCCACAGGATGAAGAAACAATCGATGAACATTTAAAAGTTGCTGCAATTGTTCGTGGTTATCAAGTAAGACATGCCCAACAAAAATATTGTTTATCAATTTTGTGTATATTATTATTGCATCCTAGAATCATGGACATTTAAATGCTAAATTGGATCCTCTGGGAATTACATCCGCCGATGTAAGGAGAGACGTCAAGTCATGGCGATTGGGTGTGGAAGATAGATCGCTGATTATAGCTAAAGCTTTACAGGAATTCACTTTCGGTAAAAAAATTATTTACCATCAAATGTAATATGTAATTGAGAAAGCAATTTTAAAATTTTATTATGAAGTCAAAAGAGACACCATTTTCAAGTTGCCGAAAGGAACATACATCGGAGGAAAGGAAAAGAAGCTACCCCTAAAAGAGATAATTAGGCGGCTGGAAGATGTGTATGCAGCAGCGATAGGAACTGAGTATTCGCATATACAAAATGTTGACGAAAAACAATTCATTAAGGAGAGGCTAGAGACCCCTGGTGCCCGTAATTTGGACCCAGCCGTACGGAAAAAGACATTAGCGAGATTGTCCAGGGCAGCTGGATTTGAATCTTTCTTGGCTAAAAAATGGTCTAGCGAGAAGCGGTAAAATCTTGAAATTGTCATTATCTTTTCCGTATTGTTAAGGTACAGAGTAAGTTACAAATGTTATTATTGAACACAAATTATGAATGATGTTCTGTACAGGTTTGGACTTGAAGGTGGCGAGGTATTGATTCCAGCGTTGAAACAGATCATAGATCAGTCAACGTTATACGGTGTGAACACGTTTATAATGGGGATGCCTCATCGAGGAAGACTTAATGTTCTCGCTAACGTGTGCCGGAAACCCTTAGAACAAATATTTACCCAGTTTAAGGGCGTGGAAGCAGAAGATGAGGGGGCAGGAGATGTCAAATATCATTTGGGAACTTATATTGAAAGACTGAACAGAACAACGAATAAGCAAGTCCGTCTGGCCGTTGTTGCTAACCCTAGTCATTTAGGTTGATATCTTGACTCATTGTTAAATACTAGCTTCGAACAAATAATGAAAAGAAAAACATTAAAATGATCAATACAATACATGGCATCTTTGCTCCTAACGCAGAGGCTGTGGATCCGGTCGTACAAGGTAAAACACGAGCGGAACAATTCTACGCCGGCGACGAAACAGGAGCTCAACATATGTCGATACTTATTCACGGAGATGCTGCATTTGCTGGTCAAGGAGTTGTTTTTGAGACATTTCATATGTCTCAGCTGCCTCACTATACCACCCATGGAACTGTCCATGTCGTTGTCAACAATCAAGTTGGTTTCACCACGGATCCCAGATTTTCAAGAAGTTCTCCCTACTGCACGGATGTTGGCCATGTCGTGAATGCTCCGATTTTCCATGTGAACGCGGATGACCCTGATGCTGTTATTTTTGTATGCAATGTTGCGGCGGAATGGCGTGCCAAGTTCCACAAAGACGTGATTGTAGATTTAGTACGTTTTAATTATAATGTATAATGTATTCCTTCAAGGTTATTTAAATTGTAATGTGGTTTGTATTTATATAACACATTTATTATACAGAATTTTTATCACAATCATTATCACTTCAGGTTTGCTACCGCCGGAACGGGCACAATGAAATCGATGAACCTAGATTTACACAACCACGAATGTACAGAGTCATTGGAGAAACTAAACCGATTTTAGATATTTATTCGAAGATACTGGAAAAAGAAGGCAGGTCTTTACAAAACAACTTGAAAATACCAATTTAAGTTTCTTAGTCACTTTGGTGTATTTTGAATAGGCATTGTGTCAGCGGAGGATTTCCAGCAAGATAAGAAAAAATATGAGAACATTTGTGAAGACGCTTTCAAAGCAGCACAGGGAATTACCCAGATGAAATATAAAGAATGGCTGGACTCTCCATGGAAAGGTTTCTTTCCGAAAGGAAGCTTTACTAATGGAAAGTCTCTTTCTGTGAAGCCGACGGGAGTTGATGAAGAAACCTTAACACACATTGGCAAAACATTTTCTTCGTCTCCATCCGACTTCGAAACACATAAAGGGATCGATAGGATTTTGAAAGCAAGAATGGAAATGGTTAACCAGCGTACACTGGACTGGGCACTGGGTGAGGCGTTTTGCTTCGGAAGTTTACTCAAGGATGGTATACATGTTCGGTTGTCGGGCCAGGTCAGATTACCATGTATTTATTATTTGTCGTAATTATTTTAATTGCGTATTTCGACTGACTAGTAACTTGTGCGATTTAGGATGTTGAGAGAGGAACGTTTTCGCACCGTCATCATGTTCTTCATCACCAGTCTAAAGATAAGGTAACATATCAGCCACTGGCCAATCTTTATCCGCATCAAGCAAAGTACACAGTGTGCAACTCCAGCCTAAGTGAATTTGGAGTTCTTGGTAAGGACCCTATAGTATAATATTTACTCGAAGCTCCCACCTGGGCTTAACAGTCTAGCAAAGATCTCATGAACACCTCAGATCTTCAGGTAACGTACGTATCAAAATGCAAACTTCGGTATTGTTGTTTTTAGGCTTTGAACTTGGTTATTCGATGACAAATCCACAATCTTTGGTTATGTGGGAAGCCCAATTCGGAGATTTTAACAATACTGCACAATGTATAATCGATCAGTTCATTTCGTCTGGCCAGTCTAAATGGGTGCGACAATCTGGTTTAGTTCTTCTCCTACCCCATGGAATGGAAGGCATGGGACCCGAACATTCGTCAGCGCGACTGGAACGATTCCTCCAAATGTCTGATGACGACCCAGATGAAATTCCAGAATTAAATAATGACACTGACATCAAACAACTGCATCAAACAAACTGGATTGTAATGCTTAATCTTGTAAAGTATTCATATTCATGAAATTTAATGGGTCAATATTGGTTTATTTTGGGCGTAGGTAGCCAACTGTTCTACTCCTGCGAATTACTTCCATATAATACGACGTCAGACCGCACTACCTTTCCGAAAAACTTTGATCCTGATAACTCCCAAGTCGTTACTTCGACATCCGGAATGTCGCTCAAGTTTTGATGAGTGCTTGCCCGAAACAAGTTTTCAGCCGGTTATTCCTGAAAAAAAATCTGGAAATTTTAAAAAACTTGTATTTTGTTCCGGAAGGGTATATTACGATCTTGTCAAAGCGAGAAAAGAACGAGGTTTAGATGACCAAGTGGCCATTGCTCGACTGGAACAGTTTACACCCTTTCCTTATGTTGATGTCAAAGCTACCGTCGAAAAGTATAAGTTTAAAAGATTGCAATATTTTATGTTGAGTCCTGACATTGTAGATGATTTGATACCTAAAAATATTTTACAGACTTAACTGCAACGAAATCATTTGGGCTCAAGAAGAACACAAAAACGGCGGCGGTTGGTCGTACGTCTGTCCTCGGTTCAACAACTTATTAAAAACTAAAATTAAATATGCAGGTCGAAATACATCTGCAAGTCCCGCGACAGGGTCAAAATATCTTCATATGAAGGAATTCACAGAGTTTTTGGATAGTGTTTTCAAGTGATTCTGATGATTATGTGCTTTAGTTTTATGCTGGAAATTGTTCCATTTTATATGAACTTTATAATATTAAAAATATAAGCTTTAAATTAACTTTACTACTACTACTAATATTGCTACTATTAGTTGTTAAGTGAAAATATGATTCCTTTGACCATTTTATTTATAAGTAAATTTTGAGCATTTTAATCACTGGTAAATTTTGAAATCACTGGCAAATTTAGTAATATTTAAGTTTCTTATTAGCCACAAAGCATGTTTAATAAATAATGTTTAAGATCGTCCATAATGGTATGCAATCTATTAATATTTTTATTGAATTTAATTAATTTATGATATTTAATTAGTTTCATGTACAAGCGAAAGCTTTAATTTTGAGATCATCGGACAGATGGTCCGGCCATTTGTCGGGTTAGTTTGCCCGACACGTGTCGGGTTATTTGTGTCTATCTTGCTTTGCTTATGTGGATGCTTGGAAGGCGAAAAAATTTCTTTTTTCTCTGTAGGAGTGGGGACATTGTTCGTTTGCTGCGCCGATTTACACATTTAGCGTTCAGTGTGCGATACAGTCCTCCGTCTAATAAACAGTATAGGATGGATGGCATGGAATCGATTTTGGAGTAATTAAAATCCAATTTACTGGTCCTCCGAAAGATATACCTTCCCGTTACATCGTCGTTTAATATAGGAAATTACATATAAACGCATATAGCACATTTGTGTATATGTACATTAAAAGTCTATTAGTCACCCTAACAAGATAACCTCAGAAATTGTTGACCCGGAATTCCTAGCACTTGTGCAGTTCTTCACGGTTGAAAAATATGTGTATTGCATTTGCCAGAGGTTTTATCTTTAGCCGTCAACAATGAATGATACTTAAAAGTTATTAACTCCAGTATAGCCATATTGTTAATCACTTAATGTTTTGTTTTTGGTGCTGTCTTATCTCCTTGTCAGTCCTTTATTCTATTGTGTTCAATTTGTTCATTTTTCCTGCACTCAATAAATTATGTTAGTTGTAATAATAAGGTAATTATAATTATTTATTATTTTAAATGGGGAAATTTGTCAATGTTAATTAATTTTGACGTGTTTAAATATATTTTCAATTTTTACAATGTTTGTACAACAGTTGTTTACGCCATAATAGTGGAGAAAACGTTTGCCTATACAGATCCAACAAACTACTTTCCCAATTTATTTACCTTATTTTTATTTCCCAATATAATTTAATGTAATTTCCTCTGTGTCCAAAATCCTCGCATCGAACCAACTATTCATAAAAAGCGTTGCTAAATTAATGAATCCAAACAAGATCTTCACAATAAAATTTTCAGTCTCTGCAAAGATCTTCGCATATCTTTTAAGAAAGCCGGCATGTAGGGAATAAACAATAATTTACTTAATGGCGAAGGAAATGACTGAGTGAGTGAGCAAACATATGTAAACGTACTTAACTTGGTAAATAGGCTGGTCGCTGTAAAAATACTGTGAAAAGCTGATAATGAGATAAAATGTACTTATTAGATGGAAATCAACAGAGCTTATAACATTTCACCTGTGTAACATTCCATGAACCCCAAAACGCACTTGAGCATTATATTTTTACTGTGTAAACATAATAATGACTAATAAAATATGTCTCTGCACTTAAGTAAGTACTAAATAAAATACACATTTTTGTACAATATAGTTCACATGTCTATTTGCCTGCAATTTCTTCTTTTTATGCTGCAATTATTTTACTTTTATTATACTAATTTTACTAGTTATAACTATCGCATTATATATTTTAATTATTATCTAAATTATTTCAAACAAAAGGGAAATAAATCTCCAGCCGCACATAATTATTGATATTTCCCTATCATTTGCCCCCGTCATTATTACCATTTCAATGCATTTCCCCCCTCCATTATCCCATTTCAATGCATTTCCATCCCCAATAATTAATATTTCCATGCATTTATACCCATAAATAAATTACCATTTCCATATTTCCAATTTCCACTCCATATATATTAATATTCCCAATTCCCATCATCGCATTACCTCTCCGTATACATTGTATACATTATTATTACAAAATATTACATCCTCGAAAAAGATGACGCCTCAGTTAGAAGAGAGAGACAAAGTACAAACTGTGTAACAAACGTAATAATATAAGGTAAACGACGTAAGAAGAAGCGAAGCACCAGGGAACACCTGCTAACTGCTATATGGCTTGGCTTGATCCAATATTTACCTGGCGATTCACATAATATATCAACGCTTGCATAAGCATATATACATATGGTTCATAAGGTATAGCCCATTAAATACAAAATGTGTTCGAGTTTAAGCCGTAAAGCCATAATAAAGCCAGGTGAGCCTAATGAAATTGAATATAAATACACACATATTGACTAGGTATATATATTTCATATTCAATTCGTATATCGCCGGCGAAGGGTCCCAAAGTACCAATTTCTATACCTTCAACACAGAAATGTAGTACTTTTTTCAGTACTTTTGGATACTTCGTCGACGATATATATATTATAGAAAAACTTGATTTTGTTAATATAGATATGCTCTCCTGCATATATATAAGCCCTTATAATGAATAAATATCATATCATCTCATTTACATAAGCTCAATAATATTCCAGTGGAAGATCCAAAGTACCAATTTCCATCCCTTCCACACATGTTTTAGTACTTTTTGATACTTCCCCACCATACGCAATCAAGCAGCATTGTATTAGTGCTAAAGGTTAAATAAACGTACTATTAAAGTACAAAAGTATATAAAGGTATATCAAGTATATAAAGGTATATCAAGAATGTACAGGTATATCAAGAATGTAAAGGTATATATCAAGTATGTGGATATCAAGTATATAAAGGTAAATCAAGTATGTAAAGGTATATAAAGTGTCGGCGAAGTATCAAAAAGTACCGATTCCTGTGTTGAAGGGATACAAATTGGTACTTTGGGATCCTTCGCCCAAGACGATATAAGGCTCTATTGG
>JAQGAK010003166.1:0-16248 GCA_034696945.1 Lipothrix lubbocki
ACTGCACCTGATATTGCTGGTAAAGATCTGGCTAACCCAACTGCTTTGTTATTATCGGCGGTTATGATGCTGAGGTATGTGTGTGGTTGTACTATGTATTGTTTTGTATTAGAAGCTACATGTCAATGTTTTAGTAGACATTAAATCAATTTTTCATGCACGAAATTATATATAGGTAAGGTAAACTAAACATTAATGTTTTATAACTTTTTTGAATTATAGGCATATGGAATTGGGACAATATGCAACGAAGATTGAGCAGGCTTGTTTAGCTACAATTAGAGATGGCCAAGTGCTGACTGGAGATTTGGGGGGCAAATCCAAATGTTCTGAATTTACTAATGCAATTATTAAGAGGATTGAGTCGTCTTAAATATTTCTAAGTACAAGATATTATGGTTTTAAAAACCAACCACAAGTATTAGATTTAATTGAACCTCGAGACATAAGTGACAGATAATAATAAATAGTAACATTAAGTAGATACCTGTTCCCCTGGAGGGTATACTGTTGTTAAAAGGGGTTACGTTTGAATAGCATAATTTTAGTGTACTTGGAGTGATTTTTAGCGTTAGCATCTTGAACATAACTTCTGCAACGTGTGTGAATCCTTTTAATGCAAGTCAAAAAGAACCACGTTTTATGATCTTATGATTACGGGTAAGTGTAGCGACTGATATGGTGCATGAAATGAGTCATATGTAGTGTGATATTCACAGTGCTTTGTATTAGGCTACACAAATAATAAGAAATAATCAATTTATTGTTAAAATTAAAATCTGTACAAAAAATTTAATTGCCGTGCTAGTCATTGGCATCTAGGAATACAAAAATTCCGCGAATCGATGATGCTGAGCACCAATAAATCAAAGTCTTGGAAACACGTTTCAAATGTTACACATTATTTTCAAAATTATGTTCCTAGTTGTTTAATTGCTCACAGCTGCATACTTGTCGAAGAAACAATAATTGAAAATATAATTATTATGGCAGTGTAACTGGGTATTTCTTTATCTTATAGCATATTCTCTTTATGAACGTAATTAGTAATTATATTGATATAGTCTACGTAATCAGTTTAGGAGATACCAAACAATAATATTCCGTAATCTTTTACTTAAATCAAGTATTCATGTCTGTGGAAAAAGGAAGAGATTAGCGCAATATAAATAAATTCATATCGCTTTCCGCGTTCTTCAAGCGTGAGGCTTTAATTATGAGAAAATACCCATAATATAAATAAAATACAAACGTGCATCTTTAATTAAAAGTTTTCTCACCTTGTAGTAAATTGTGCTTACGGTTGGCTGTCAAAAAATTAAGTGATCATACATATTATCGTAAATATCATTACATTTGCGTTCACTAAACAATAAGCACTTGTTTAGATGGACCTCAATAGCTTAGGAAGTTGTGAAAAATTTTCGAGCTTTTCATTAGGTTTAACAACAATGCTTTCAGACAATGCTGGAATATTTACATATTTGGTGCGTTCTTGCCAGGTGTGTATATCATGGACACTCAGGGAAAATCCCAGTAATTACGTAACATTCTAACACTTTCATCCGTATCCATTTCTGCACACGTCAGTAGTAAGTAGTATAATAACATCATATAATAAAGTTTGTTGTCATATTTTCTGGATGCATATTACAATAGTATAAGTATATCTACGTTCATTCATTTGGATACCCGCCATAAACATACATGTTTCTCTATACTTACAGATGTTATGTATCTATTAGTGTTTTCTCTTTTGGAAGCTTTATGTAAGGTTTTTGGGGAAAGTAATCCATAAAATGACATACTCTTTCAATCCAAACTGCATAAGTTGTAAACGTATCACATGGAGGATTTTATTTTGCAATTGTTATCTCTGGTACAAATCTCAACGTCCTAAACTTGAATGAGAGTAGAAGCATGATTACGTGCTTAAAGGGGCATTAAAATACTACTCTGCATAGGTAAAAGTAGTTTATTTTACTGATAACGAATGTTGAATTTCAAGTTCTAAGTACTTCATAAAATCAATAATCTATAAAATACATACTATACTTATACTTTATGACATAAACAGATAAGGGACGAATAAGCTCCAAATACTCAAAATTGAAGTATATCGGTGATGATGAATTTGTGGTCCATCCGTATACGTGTACTAACACTAACCCTTTACTTTAACCATTTACCCTGATTTTGTGAAACAACATCAAAAGCTTTAAAAATTCCAGGAAACGAAAACAAGCTTGAAGAATGCAATAAATAAATATACAGGACAATAATAAGAATGTGCAATGTTCCTTCAAGTTCATTCAAAAACAACCTTTATTACACTAAAGGTACTATGGTATATATAGGTTGTGTATATATGAATGCATAAAAACTTGTTTTGTTGGATAACGTGTAATTTTTTAAGTTCCAAGTTGTAATAAACAAGGCTATATACATACCTTCGAAAGTATACACTTGCATGCATATAGCAATGCCTATTTAACAACTAGTGAACCTGGATGTTCATCCAAAAATTTTGCCTTTTACCTGCATATCATGAGTACATAGTTAAAGACCTTCATTTCAAGTACATATGTACAAGGTGTAAAACAAACGTTCAATGATGTACTCATCCACAATCATATTGTAGAATATTTTTCATTCAAAGGTGTAGAAGTAAAATAAGTTGATAAAGTGTCTACATTTGTAGCAGTGAAAATTCGCAATAATATGTAATTGCGGTTGTTAAAGCATCTTGGCCATAAAGCATGGCATTATATAGTGTAAACAAGGGCAGAAAGTGATAAAACAAGTAATAATAATTGCATGTCTGTGTATAATGTCACAGTCACATATGCTACACATAAAATACGAAAATAAATATTAACAGCGTGAAATAAATTAATAAACCTGAACTTGAAAGCTTGCATAAACACTTTAAATTACATGGTAGTCGAGGTATAAAAGTGATGATATAGGTATTAATAAATTACGTCAAAAACGTTTTTGGCACTTGTATATTAGTATTTAATGATCTACAACAACCTCAACCAATATATATGCTCCTAATAGCAGCAGCCATACAATAATATGCATTTCATGTAATAAGTTTTACAAGTGTTCTCCAATCCAAACAATGCAAACTATCTATGTATAGCTACATATAACCTTATATATAGTCTCTATGCCATTTTGAACGCGCCAGTAAAACGCCATATATATGTAATTTATATTAAAATGTAAATACCTAGGTGTATGACTTCCACAGTATCAGTACCCCTAATAATATTTTACGTCAGAGAAATGCAAAGGGCGTAATATATAACATGCGAAATATAAGTTCCAGGCAATAATTACATCATTACGATTATGAAAAAACGCAAGTGACAAAAAATAAAATTGATCAATCAGTGGTTGCAAATTGCAATAATTGTTGCAAAATGTACATTTCAGCTTGCCCCTGCTGAATTACAGATAATCCGATAGTATTTTTCATCCCACCTCTAGAGTACAATGATTCTTAAATGTATCATACAATATAAGACTTACAAATAACAAATGATACCATATACTTGTATAACATACATAAACGCAGATGATGAGAGTAGCAGAGTCATACAAAAAATGTCCAAAGCATGACACACACTAATAGATGAGTAATACTGCAATTATAATAGAACGGTAAAAAGTATGAAAAAAACGGAAGCATATTCACTCCATCAAAACATATTATTATGTAGTCCCAGTACTTTACGTTCTAGTAAGATTAACAAACAAAAAACATTTCCGTATTGCTGGACCACGTACATACTTGTAATTAAACCGCAATTTCCAACAAAAACGCTACAACAAAATATAACAATAATAAGCATTGTCCAAAATTGTGCACTTTTTGTACTATTTCATGTATCGATACAGAACAATATTTGGAAATTCTCTTGAATTTTAGACAAGATGCTGTGTTATCATTGTTAGTTGATACAGTGACTTATTATTATTTAATTAAGCATCCTACAATCCTACTACAGCCGCAATATTTCCAATAATGCATAAAATAAAGTTCAAAAATAAATATTCATCAAATCTTACTCCACCCCATTCAACGTTCTATCCATGCACTGCATTTAAGTGCATATTGCCTGTATGTATACCGCTATCAATTGAATCACTCCAGCATTTAAAAATTAAGCACAGGGCTAATATGTTTGCACTGATTATTATTACTAATTTCAGTTTCGCAAGTACGTAAGTATACATATTTAAAGACAACATAGATAGAGTTCTGGGGAACTGAACTGCGGTTGATTGTGGTTAAGCATAGATGCCACATGCAATCATCCATGGAAACACGTTCACATTTCATATACGAATGAGTAAGTACATTAAATTTTGTAGTATTAATAGCACTACTAATAGTATAACAGTTATAAGCAGTAAAAGCCGAGAAGCCTTATAGTAGTATACTTGATTTAACTTCATTTATACTCCTAAATTAACTTCCAACATTCAACATATACGTTTCAAGTATATACAATGGACGACAGCAAATCAGCAATATCATACAACCAATAGTATGTATATCATGCAAGAAAGATACTGCAAAAATCTTAAGGTATACAACCCAATTACCAAACTATACATGTATACACCCAACTATATTACTCCCTCAGCAGCAGTTCAGCACGGATTCATCAGCTACACAATAATAGTAGTAACTAGTAACCCTTCTATACCTTCTACCAATCTGCAAAGTGCAAGTCTGCTTCTGCTCCTTTTGACTCTTATCTCATCCTATGACTCCCGTACTGTTAACTACTAGTGCTGATAAATTTCGCAATGTACCCACACGACCCACACCACGGACACGGAGCAAAAGCTTTGATTGTATATTAATACGATGACGTGAACAATGGCGTACATACTTAAATGCCATATATATACTACAGTATGTAAATCCCAGATGCGTGTATATTGCTAAAAGGGAAAGGATATAGATATAATAAATTTTGCCAGATGGATTGTGTGTGTGTGACTGTGCCTGTTGTGTGAACCAAAACCAAACTACCAAACTATGAGCTCAGCGCTCGTCAGCTCGCAGATTTCGTACGTTGTAAATTTTCAATATCTCTTCTAAGGCTCTACAAAAGCAAAGGGGCCATAATATTATTTAATATGCAGCATTAACATACTAATGTACCTACTAATATAGCATTGTTACTCTAGTTTAGTATAAAATTTAATAGCATTGTTAAAGCATGTTAATTAGTATATTAGCCCCACCCAAAATAGCACCAAAATTGCAGTTTAAATCTGAAATAGTACTAAAATAGCTCTTTAACCCAAATAACATTAGGTAACATTTTAACGCAAATTAACATTAAAATGGCACTTTAAAGCAAAAATAAAATATGAAATAATAGCATACATTTCAGCGCAAAAATAGTACTTTGAAGCAAATTGGCATTAAAATAACATTTTAAAGCATAAACAGGGTTAAAATATAGCACTTTAAAGCAACAATAATGCCAAAAAAATCAAAATAACATTTCAATGCAAAAAGTGCTAAAGAACGTTTTAGTGCAAAAATAGTGCTAAATAACATTTGAACGCAACGCTCAAGCATCAAAATAGCGCTTTAGAACAAAAGTAAAGTACTAAATAGCATTTTAGCTCAAAAATAGTGATAAATAGCATGTAATAGTAAATAGCATAGTGTGAAAGAATTAGAATCTAATAAGCTAGAAAATAATAACAACAAGTAGGACATAATAGAAAAAATACAAGATGTGAGATATATGAGATGAAGATTATGTATTATTATGAAAGATGAACATATGAGCGTCATATGTGAAGATTGAGATTAAATACATGGGGATACATATGATAATATAGAGTAAAAAGGTAGTTGTGGAAGTTGGATCGATACGAGCTGCGTCATCTGATGAAGCGACCTTCGAGCAACTTTGTGAAATGCGTCATCCAGCCTGTAGGGTTGGGTTTCCTCATAATACGACGAAAAAAGGGTCAGACATCGTGGAAAGAAAAACTGGGTTTCGTATGACGAAGGCATTCCGTAGTGTTCGACGCGTTTGACGATTCACTCAGCTATTGGGGTACATCAGAAGTCGTCACGATACACGTAAGTCGTCTTTTTCATTTATTATTTTCAAACTTGAGCGAGTCTCCAAATCTCCGCCAACACATTCCTCCATATCTATTCCCTTTTGTATATATCCCTTCATAAATATTATTCCTCTATAATACTTCCTTTCCCTTCATAACATTCTCTCTCTATAGACAACAAGACCACTTTAGAGTCATCTCAATCAATTTTACCTGTGTTCTTCCCACTTTATTTCATCCGACACACAGGACAATAAGCTTCACTTTTAAGTCCTTCGCAAAACTCTCAAAGCTTTTAATATAACACTTCCTTTTACATATATGATATGTATATTATATGTATATCTATGTAAAGCATTTATTTCATTTCCTATATTTACTCGAAAAAATTCACGTGGACAGGAAATTCTCAGATGATGTCCTTGTGGGAATTATTTTGAATCTTGGAGGTTTAACTTGGGATTTTTAAATATAGAGTAGGGATTAAAGATTTTTAAATAGAGTAAAAATTAAAGATTTTTGAAGCCAGTCAGGATTTAAGATTCGTATATCCAGTGAAGATTTAAGATTTTTGAATCCAGTAAAGATAACAGATTTTTAAATGGTAAAGATTTTTAAATAAATTTCGGGAATACAGATTATTTTTATGATGGTGGTTCCAGTATATTGATGATTTAGGGATGATTTCAATATTATTATTGGACTATGTAAATGTAATCATTGTAACTGATGACTGTAATATAAGGACTGAATACTGATTTGTTGGGATTGATAAATATTTGGCAAATTTCATTTTAAATATTGTGATGATCATTGTTGTATTTTTGTTATTATTGTTTCTTTTTTATATTTTGTTTCGTCACAGCTTCGGGTTTAATTTAACCAACTCCCACATAGTCCTCTACAAGGTTTTACATATGACCAAAATCAAAATCCAATCCGAAATCTCCAGAATCCAAATCGAAAGCTCACAAGATCCGATCCAACATATACAAAATCAGAACTAGAAACTGCAAAATCCAGAACTTAATGTCTTTCATAAATGTAAAATAGAGGGCTTCATCATCATCTTTGAGGAATTAATGCAATCTCAGTGCAGTTTTTCTTGACTGGATAAAATATATATGGGAAATATAGTCTTGTCTAGATAGAGATGCTTGAGTTTTGCAATAGAGATACAGTCATCATGATAAATTGTAATAGGACTATAGTAGTTTAATAGGTTGGGTTCGTATATTGAGGAATATCTGCTTTTCTTGGAAAGAGATGTTTTTAGTGTATCTGATTATAATGATTGTATTGTCTGCGGGGTCTATTTCTTAAGGATCTGAGAATGGAACTACTTTTTTGTTGGGCTAATTTTCGGGTCACTGACTTGATTTGGAGAATTTTGGTAGGAAATTAGAGGAGGAGGAAATCTAATATATGGGAATGATGGAGGCATGGAGCATTTTCGCTGGGGAATTAACAAGAATTACTAGATTATGTTGCATTTGGGAATGCATGACGTATGATAATATGATATGATTCTTTTTTTAAAATAATATTGGGAATATTTAAGTATATTTATAGGGTTCTTTGGGGCATTTATTATTTGGTGGCGGATATTCAGTTGATATTTTTCAAGATTTAGGACCGTTGTGTGTCATTTTGTGAAGTTTGTTATTACGTATTTAAATAGTTTTTATGTAATAGCGTTTAAAGCTTTTTAGCTTTTATTATACTTCCAAGTCAGTATATTGATATATTCAGTGAAGTAACAGGCGCCAGTATTATTTCTATTTGGTTGTTGTGGATCGTCGTCAACCAACCGGATATTCAATACCACAAAAGTTTCCTTAGTATTGATTAGTCAGAATCAAAGTTATTGATTTTTATAATAGGAATACATGTTGGAGCTCATTTTAAGTGCGTAATTTTTAGGGTATGTGCCAATAAGCGGATAATATAATATACGCAATAAAAATTTAAAGTTATATTTTAGGAGATGATCAGGAAGTTTAATTAAATAATTTCAAATTGACAATATTTTTGCTACAATGCATTTAAATCAGGATTCTACATAGTTGGACTTATAAGCGCTTGTATTAAACTCTGATTTGAGATATTGACTGATTTTTTATTATTTGATGTAGTTAAATTCTTTAAGGTATACTTGTTGTGAGGGATTTTGCAGGCGTTGAGACTATCCAAATAGGAATAAACATAAGTTTTGACTTGACTACTGCTGACTGATGCTACAGTTTGGATGGATATGTGACTTTGAATGAAATGTGGGATGAACAGGTTATCGTTATAATAAAATTGTATGCATGAGCAGGAGAATCGACAAAAAGTTACTGGACAGCGCACGGTTAGTTAGGATGACTATATATCTCCTCCGATATTTACCCCGTTCAGCTCACGCACAGCTTACTCGCAGATCTGACGTTTAAAGTAGCAGACCAATAAAACTTTTTCCTCTTATTTATTTATACTGAAAAATATTGATTTCCATCGGAACGTGTTCAGGAAGGAATCCACGTGTTGCATATTGTTACTAAAGTTTTGGTGGGGTTAATTGGTGGGAATCATGTGTGATTCGTAGTGAATTGAGCTGAAGATTTATTATAATTTAAGGGGTTTATTCGGTGAGGTTTTTGTGCGCCAGTAAATTTTTATTTAATACAAAGTTGCTACATTTTGTTAAATAGTTACATTACAGCAATGATAAAATCATGGGCTCATAAGTAAGTTCCAACTATGCTTAATCACGACAAATCAAATATACAACAAATCAAATACACGACATTTTTTAGTACATAAAGAAGTTTTAAACGCCCTGTATCATCGGTTCGGTTATCACTTCAAACGTTGAATCAGTTCTAACTGATCGAACACTCGTGTGTTGGTTGATATATTTTTGAATGAATTTGAATGTGTGGTCATGGTACTGCTGTGTGGAAATACTTAACATTGTCGATTTAATATTTGTAATCGAAAAATGATTGTGTACTACAGAAGTGAGCTTGAGAGTATCGCCAGTTTGCGATCTCGATGGAAGTTCTTGTTCAAGAAGTGAAATCTGAGACCATCGTTCCAGACGTGGAAGAGACCAATCCATCCCACAGGAAAATTACAATACTAAACGCGGGAGCCGTCACTTCCGGACATACGTTTGTCAAGACCAGTCAAAATAATAATATCATCACTAGCTCAACACCGGTTAGAACTACGACCATAAGTGGTCAACAACTGCAGACCATGGCCAAATCATCAGGGCTGAGCATTGTGCATGT
This sequence comes from Lipothrix lubbocki, assembly GCA_034696945.1. NCBI lineage: Eukaryota > Metazoa > Arthropoda > Collembola > Symphypleona > Sminthuridae > Lipothrix > Lipothrix lubbocki. Next base: position 9,393 of record JAQGAK010003166.1, read on the forward strand.
CACTCTACCTCAGGTGGCTTCTCGTTAATATCCACCACGAGAATTAATTACAGACGACGTATTCAATAGACTCTTTGAAAACCAGACAATAATTAACCCCTTGTTACTTTTGTGCAGTTTATAGTAACGCTATAATTATTACACGCGCATTATTGGAACCCCACACTCGCCTCTTCATCACATGTACTTTTTTTTAAACTTTCCGTTCTTTTTATTTCTTTTCTCTCTGATATTTCATGACTTCTAGATTTATTACCATGGGTCATGAAGTAACTCTGAAGTAACTCTCAGCAGCAGTATCCGTAGAATTTTGATTCTTGCACCAGTATATAAAAATTTTGGACTGTCAGTCACATTCTCACATTTTCTCTAGTATTTTTCCGTCTTGTAGGACAGTATTATTTTTATTTTTAAACCTTTCATAATCAGTTGAATTATCAGCTGTATTTACTCTATTTATTTTTTATCATTTAATTTGATATATATACCTACATTGATCTTTAGCCGTGTAAGTTTTGTAGTTTGGCTTAAAATTTTTAGGGTGAATTTTTTTTGTAGCTATTGTGCAAAAAAATATATAGCGTACTAGGTTCTTCTACATTAACTGCTTCTTGTTACACAATCCAGTTGGGGAGAGCGAATATTATTCTGTTCTCATCCTCATCCTCTAATTAGTTAATGACTTTTGTAGAATTGTAAAAGTATACTTCTGTGTGCTGGTAAGTGATTATCACTTGGTAGCTTGTCTGTATTTACTATATCTCTAAACCTGTAATTATTAATTAGAACAAGTATCGCGGTGAGCACGCGGCATGCACTTTATTCTCAGTCCTATATTGTTCTTTGGTTTGGTCATTGATCATACAGATTTTCATATATGATCAATAGTTGTAGTATTAGTTACTAGTTAGTCGCAAACTTTTTAAAACACTCTAAAGTTCCATTTCTTCTTGCATTCAATGTGGGGCTCTGAATTCCTTTTTTTATCAAAATATGGGTCTATTAATTTGTTCGTTTGTTTCACATATAAACATAGTATTTTTGGAATTAGCACACACTTCGCTCTTTGGAACATTTACAATTTTTTAAACTTATCTGGAACTAATATTAATATTTAAAGATAAATATATACAAAAATGAATTTGTTCCAAAATTTGTTGTGTGTGACTGTAAGTGGGAACTGTAATGATTTCTACTGGTAGTATAGTGTAAGACATTAAAAGATTTGCAAGCAAATTAATTATATTAATGTCGTTCTATTTTTTCAGTCGGTAATTCAGTCACCCTCAGTAATTCAAAACACTGCTGGCCTTCAGCTGCAAAAAGGCAACGTGATTTTGGTCTCCTCTAAGGCTAATACTGGTGTCATACAAACTACCGGCTTGCAAGCCGTTCAAGTTTTAGAAGCTCACCATAGTGACGAATCACTGTCAAACGACGGCGTAGATCACCCAGCGGAAGGAGGGAAACAAGACAGAATTAGAAGAGAAATCTTAACTAGGCGGCCTTCGTATAGAAAAATATTGAATGATTTAGGGGGACCCGAAATATCTGGTTAGTACAATAAAAGGCATTTACTCATTCAATAAAAATTAGAGGTAATAAAGAACCGGCTATCTGCAACAATGATAATTTTACAGGAGATAAAGATTCAGCTTCAAATTCAGAATCCAGCCAAGAAGCTTCAGACGGTGGAATTGTCATAGGGGGAACTCAGTATCCTCCGGGAGTAGTAAAAGTTATTAACGCCAACGCCCTGGGTTTAAGTCAAGTCACCACGGCGGATGGGACTGCTGTCCCCGCCGGAGCTCTCCAGACCATTACAATGACGAATGCTGGAACTGCCGGTGGAACTATTGTTCAGTATGCCCAATCTCAAGACGGCCAACAGTTCTTTGTACCAGGTTTGTGTACGAATACTATCCAATCTATATACTGAACTATTATACTTTACTTAAACTTCGTACTATACTTAAACTTGCAACGTAAAATAATCTGGAAATGAAATCAAATTTAAAACACTTGGATGGACCTAGTATTAAATAAATGTAATTTTTCTTATAGTTGGTGGGGAGCTGCAGGCATATACAATTCGTCCAGTATCCTCCTCATCGAGTTCGCCTTCAGTTGTAGTCGCAGGAGGATCCCTAGGAGGTCACCATGTTCCAGAGGAAGCGACAAGAAAGCGTGAGATTCGACTGCTAAAAAATAGAGAAGCGGCTCGAGAATGTCGTCGAAAGAAAAAGGAATACATTAAATGCCTTGAGAATCGTGTTGCTGTCCTTGAAAATCAAAACAAAGCTCTTATAGATGAACTTAAATCTCTGAAAGAGCTCTATTGTCAACAAAAAACGGAATAGTTATTATAATATGTATGCGAAAAACCAAATATTTTCGAATTCACAAATCTTAAGACCTTTAACGAAGTAAAGAGGAACCGTTCAATTTAAGTAACGTTTGGTTAATCATCTTCTGGTCAACTTTTAATAAATGTCAAACTAAATATTTACGACAGCCATGTATTTCGTTTGCATGGATAAAATACTTTTGTATATCTATTAATAATATTAAGGAGTGGACAGTCATTAAATTCCGAATGACTGACCGCATCACATTATTCTCCTTTAGCATGGTCTCTTTGTTTCTGTAAACGATACATACATGTACTCATTATAGTTGTGACTTCGTGTTATAAAGTCCTCCCACGAAATCTGCATACAATAAGTAATTATATACTAATTTGTGATTTACGCTTCGTGCGTAATTTACTATAAGCGTAAGAAATGTGTATCAACTTCTGACTTTGCTGTTCATTTCCTTTGCAGAACACTTATTTAAACTTTTCCTAGCAGTTGTGCAAGGAAGGGACTTTAGAGAATTTGCCATTATAATAATCATTGTCATTTTGAATTTTTAAAGTAATTTAATCACTTGTGTAATGGTTATACGAAAGGTTTCTGGTATGGTAAATATGAATTTTTTAAAAAGATATTTCTTAAGGAATGGATTCGGAGTAACACGTGATGTAGACTATAAATTTGAGTACAATTTTTTCCACTGTAAACGTTATGAAAATATAAAAGATGTAAAGGAGAAGTCACGCTATTATAGTATATAATGACTTTGATGAGAGCTATGGACATATCTATATTTTTGAATCAATACTATTCACTGTTAAATATCGGTTTAAGTACTATAAGATGGATCACTATCTACTAACTAATTGTTGCAGTTAGAGTCTATAATGGATTACAATAGCAGGTCCTCACAGAAACTCCACGGTGATATACATACATTAAAGATTAAAATTAAATATTAAATCGAGTAGACAAACAAATATGACGATTTTAAAATATAGCTAGAATTTGTTAATCTAATATGTACGATGTACATTAAATAATTAAGATACATTGAATCTGCTTCTGTATGTTGAATCAAGTATGTATGACGTATGACATCACTTCTTGTGGGTCAGTAAAAACTGAAATGAAATCAGTTCAAAAGCCGATTCTATGGCCTTGCAAATATTAGCCTCTACAACGCGGATTCGAATAACTTTAAACTTTAATATTGTATTTATAGTTGTAGTTGGGTTATAAAATTAAATGTCGTTCGTTTTAGTAATGTTGTTATTATTCTTTTCTTTGTTGCAAAATTCTGACCTATCCTTGTTATATTATTGCCTTTTCGTTAAATTAAATTTAATCATGAAGCTAAATGCCTTTACCAGCAAGTCATTTTGTAATACATTGCTGACATATCAGCAATACATTATTGTTCGATGAATCTTTTTTCTATATGATTGGATGTCTAAAAGTCGCAAAATGGAATGAAGTATGAATACTAACCCTGATTGATTGAAATAATACTGAATAATGGAACATATATGGTGCAATTGTGTTTTCAGTTTTCAATTGAACTGCACAGGAAATGACGATGTTTAAAAAGTCTGTAGAGTGTAGGATTTTCGCTAGAAAATCAGTCATGTAATTATTATATAATAAAGGAATCAAATGATTGCCAAAAGTTGAGCTATAAACGTCGTTCAAATTCAAATGTGTATCTGAATGCAATAAATTTGCAATTCTTTTATTTAAACATATATTTGCATACTATAATCTCATAGTATTAGTCAATACATGTATAATGTACACAAATAATGCACTTTTAGGTACTGCTCCACAAATGAAACAAAAGTACTTATTCACTGGATTCAATCCGTAACAACTCACGTGCATATACCTCAATCAATACCTTAACACATTGTCTCCCAGACACCAAGGAAGATTAAAAAGGCATTATTGTTTGAGCTTGAAGCGTAATGTTTTCCGGTTTTCCTCAGTTTACAAACAACTGAAAAGAAATGACATCATAGGTCGTATTTCACAGTAGTTTCTAAACGTCGTAAATTCTCCTTTTACATAGTACAACAGTTTTACTGTTACAGTATAAGATATGAACAACATTTACATTCGCGGATGACTAACAAAAGACGGTTTTAACATGATTTAGGTAAAGCAATTAATTAGATTAGAAAATTATAATAACGTAAACGAAACAAGATTAGAAATGAAACGCACTCCTACATCTGAACGCAATCTATACTTATATATAGAGTGGTTCCATCTCAGTCCGAAACAAACGAATATCGAAAAATACGTTAGCATATATAACAATAATAGTAAGAACCAAAAATGAACAAATTATTATTAACGAAATTACTATTAGTAGTTTAAAATTTGCAACAGCCTTTATCACGTTATTTTACCAAAACGTCTGCTGCTACATCTGAACCGCTTTTGCATTGTTTTTATATTGTTCAATCCACTGTAGAATTTTTTCTAGATTGCTCTCCATGTCATCGGATGTGTTGGAAGGTAGTTCAAAAACAATGGTTGCTTCATAAGATTCTCTAGCTTCGTCAAGGACAGTTTGAAAGATTTCACACTGGATATTCTCCTCCAGCTTTTTACCGGTGTACCCCCTGAAATGCAAAATAAACAATAATTTTAAACACTCAACTATGAGAGTAGTTAATAAGTGGAGAGTTACGTTACAAGAGTTACAAAAACTTAGTACAGCGTAAAGTAGTAAATAAAATATTAAAAAATATATCAAATCGGCTTCAACAAATCACAGGCGTACCTTGAAACCAGGCGATCATAAAGTCTTGTATTATCAGTCCTTAGAACAAAAACTATATCGAACCACCTCTGAGGGAAAAATTCACAACCATGGTAATCCACTACTCTTCCACCTTCCTCCATTTGGTCTTCGATTTCATCCATCAACTACAGAATAATACATAATTTGTTAATATTCCACCATTACAGGCAACATTTCCCATTCTTGTATACTTATATTATACACTCAACAGCTAAATCTTTAACCACAGCAGAACAACTTCGAAAATGTTCTAAATTATCTGCACTCTACAGGATTTTTCAAACCGTAATTATTCCGTAACCGTTCGCCGTGAGTTTTCCAAGATAATCATTTCGGTATTTCTCGATTAATTGTTTTCAGAATAATAACGGTTTGAAGAATCCTGTGGAGTGGACAGACGCGGAAGAATCGCATTCGAAAGTATTAAAAGCCCCCCCCCCCTCACACTCTTATTATTGTTTCTCTTAAGACATACTAAAATGTTAGGATGTCAAATTAGCTTAATAAATTGCTTAAATGAAAAAATTACTACGTGAATTAGTAAGCCCAACTTACTTTATCCTCATGGAGCACATGACATCCATACTCAGCATCGAATCCTTCAAAAAGTTTATTATCCTTAGCAATTTGGCTGACGTCAAGCCATTCTAGCCCCGAACCCTCGGCGACTTGTTGTGCCAAAGTGGATTTCCCAGTTCCAGGCGTACCTTATTATTGTAAATGAAACAAATATATTAATTATTACAATATTCGCTTTTAATACGAATCAAAAAAATTTCAGCACAGCAATTTAATTTTTTATTTAAAATAACATATTTATACCACACTTGATTTTACCATTATTTCATACAAATTAATATAGTTTTAGTCAGTTTTTTTTTAATTTACAAAAATATATTTAAAAAAATTGATCAAAAACAAATATTCATTATTATTTTATAATCTCATTACACCTCAACAACTGTTGTAAATAAAAATAACTCTAATTCATCCCATTTTGCATCATAAATTGTAAATTGTACATACGTTACCAAAAATCTCGAAAGCAAATCCAACTTTCACCAATTCTCTTTAAAACACAATCTCCCCATGCTTTCATTATTACAATAACGTTTATAAACCTGTATCTAAAGATGTGCCAATTCGCGAATCGAATGATAATTGCCAATATGTAAGTAAGTGCGTAAATATGTGGAAGCACGCCTCCAATAAATGAAATATTGACAACTTTTTCTTAATTTTACCAATAGATTAACTGCGTCTCACCTGTAATTAGGATGTTGGGAAGGCTGCGCATTTTACGGTCCATCTGGACGTTAATGCAAAATGTAGGAAATTCAACCCTTTATTATTGTTTTTATTGGAAATAATAAATTGAAACCGGAACAACACAGCAGAGTTTGTTTAAGCGTGCACGTTGTTTTGGTTGCAGCGTAAAGAGTAAGAAGTTCAAGTGAATGAACAGAGGGCTCACAACTTTTTCTCCCTTCGGGGAAACGTGTCCGACCAATGTTTTTAGTGCTGCACTATGGCAATATGGCGGAAATTATGAGATTTTGCTTATTTAGTCGATCTTTGTCTTCTTTGTTTGCTTGGCTTGTAACTTTTTTTTGCAAGTTCAGCAATATTGTTTTTTAAAGTATTTATTTCTATTATTTATTTATTTATTTATATTATTTCTATTATTTAT
>JAQGAK010003167.1:0-16244 GCA_034696945.1 Lipothrix lubbocki
GTGCAATTAGTTTTTTTATCAATGGAAACATCGAACTCTAAAGAGTAAATGTAAATGTATCCTTCATCGCCAGAAGAATTTGAGCGACGTGGTCACACATGAAATGTTTTCAGACATAATTTCGTTCACTTTTACCTCCACCCAAGAGTAAGATTGAATTTTTGTCTTAAAACATTGTTCGGGGAAGACGACATTTTCCAATTCCACTAAATCCTTTTTTACATCCCGCATTTCGTTTGAAACGAGGGAACAATGGAAACATTTGCGAGCTGTAACGAGTCAATAAAGAGTTGCTTTTTAACAAATTTGAAACTACATATAACGACATCGCGTAAATTTTCAATTTTAACAACTATGGATTTATTGAAATACTTGCCTGCAGATAGGTTTAAGATTGTTCCCAGTATAAAAATACTGCTGATGATTTTCAGTGATCGAAAAGTTTGCATCGTTCACACGCTATTTTAATCAAAATTGTTGTTATAATAAATTTTACAATTTGATGGGGCTTTAATAATGAATTTTGAAGTCAAAATCACACAAAAAATACTTAAAAAATAATTCGCTTGCATAACATGTACTTACAACTGGTGGAGCTATAACGCTATAAACCACCAAAATTATTCTCTTTTAAAGGAATGCTCTCATAAAGAGAGTTCTTATGCATATAACCCTGTATGACATCTGACATGCGGGCCCGAAAGATCTTTTGTATAGAGAGTTTTCTTATATAGAGATCTCTTATAGCGACAGTCCGGTGTACTTCCGTAACATTCAATCTCTGTATGTAATTGCAAATTAATAATTATTTACGCTAAGATATTTTATTATGAATACATATTATCCGTGGAGATGCAAAGTAGGCTACCATGTGCGCCTAGGTGCAAAGTTGGGTATTCATCATCATTTAAGAGCCATATAACTTCAACATAATTTTGCAATTGCCTTGCAGGTGAAACTGGAACACGAGATCCCTGCGCTTTCAGTTTTCACATGCAATTTGAGGCGGATGTCTCATCTTGCATAAAAGTAAAGCAATAAAGTATTTATGAGAAACGTTTCATTATAAATTTTAATCCATAGAAGTTGGGACTGGATACTGAACATCATAAAATAAATTTTCATCATTTATAAAAAATATTTATACTTAATTAACTTTATCATATAAGAACTTACTTTGTTTTGTGGGGGATCCACATGTGAAAAATTCAGCTGCATCTTACGAAATTTTTTTTTATAAAAACAATGTTATTATTTTTGTTGAATTTAAAGAAATTGTGTAATAAATGTATAACAATAATATTAAATTTAAACGTTTGTTCTAACCGGGGTTTGGTTTATTGATAATCGATTTGGGTCCTGTCATTAGGATGAGAGCAAGAATAAGGAAAATTAAATGCTTTTCCATGTTGCTAATATTATTCGATAATATTTTCCAAATACAATGATTACCTGCTACGCATATGTATTATATTTCTATATACCTATCTTAGTTTAGCAAATAACTAGAATTTATTAGATTCGACTAAATTATAAATTTTAGCTTAGCAAGATTAACCTTGTGAATTCTGCTCCACGTGCCCACATGTTCAAGCACCTGTGGTAAACATTAACGATTCAATATTAATATGTAATGGAATTGCAAGCTCTGAGCTTCATTAAAGGAACTGAGCGTTTTTACGTTGGTTTTATATATATGAAGGTACATACATTTGTATATTGTCAGTAAAGATGCAAAATGGGCCATCTATCTCCTCTTCTCTGCTGCAAAGTAGACCATAATTTGAAGTACAATGGAGGGGGTATAGCTCTACTATAATTTCAAATTGCCTTGCAGTTGAAATTTTTAATACAAAAGCTCCCTCCGTTTTTAGGGCAGCGCAGCTTAAGCTGAGCGTCCTAATAATCTGATCGTGACGTCTGTGTGTCCGTGTGTCCAGTGTGTCCGTGTGTCCGATAACACGATAACTCCAAAACCCGTTATCGGATTCACTTGAAACTTGGTACACATAGTCATTGGGCAAATAGCTTGGACGAGTTCGTTAATGAGTAGAATTCAACGGGTAGTTTCGGAGTTACCCGGGTTTTTAGAAAATATTTATTGGATTCACTTGAAACTTGGCACACATATTCTTTGGGCCAATAGCTTAAATGGATTTGTTAATAAACCGAATCGGCCGGGTAGTTTTGGAGTTACCCGGGATATTAAAAACCCGTTATCGGATTTGTTTGAGACGTGGAACACATAGTCGTTGGGCAAATAGCTTGGACCGGTTCGTATATGAGCAGAATCCGCTGGGTAGTTTCGGGGTTACCCGGGTATTTAGAACCTAATTCTTTAAAATTCGCAAAACATCACACAATCTCTGCTATACTTCGAATCCGACTTGAATAAAAATGTTGGCGATGATTGCCTAAATCCCGGTAAAATTACCCGGGTATTAGCCTTGAAAATCAGATTAGGTTAGGTTGTATATGCTTGCTATAAATACTATAACTCATTTTGCTACAGCTGCGCTTCCCTTCGCGAACCGCCCCTTTGTGGGGCGGCATAAATCGTCGCGGAGCGATGATTTTTAATTTGTAGTGCAATGCAAATGGAATGTCCCATATCATAAACAGAATATAAGTGGTGGGTATTTCATCTTCCATTTTAGTTAAATGTGGAGATTTTGTAGGACTTTGATTATTAAGGGTAATATTACATTACAATGTAATTGTCGAATAAAGTATTTTAGGAAATTGTATATTGAAACCTAGTGTGAATTGTAAAACCAACTGGTGTTTAATTAATAAATATGTACATATGCAAATACATAAAGCGGGTGAGTTCATTCTAATCAAAACGAATTCGCTTTATTCGCAATTGTAAGTAAATACAAAGATTTTGATTATTTTCTACCGACGTTTCGGTCTACATTATTTCTGATGGATCCCGCTGTCCGTTACAATTACATGGCGAGCAACAGCACATGCATTCAGCTGCTGGTTCCACTAGAACGTACAAATGGTAAAGCTAATTATTCAAGCAAATTATTAGTACAAACAAAGCGGTGTGATTTCTTAAAATGGACAGCATTGTAACGTCCCTAAAATAAAAATGATGTGCAGAGAAACAAACACATTAGAGTACTTTTAAATTCACCGGAAATATTATTTCATATTTAAGGAGCTTACTGATTGGATTTGGTAACGCGATTCGACTAAACTCATCCACTGTAGAATCTACAACAAATGTTTTGAAAATATCAATTTGTAGCCAAACAATAAAAATGAAATATTATTATGCAACTTGTAGGATCAATCTCTTTATTATTTCTAGAACTATGGCCACTTGCCTGCCACTGGCTTGCTGTATGAAAGCGGAAATATTACAAAAAGCCCGACAATCATTACGGTAGCAAGATATTCCCGCATATTTTTTGGTTTAATTTTGATTTAGAAAATAGGATTCCTACAATTATGATTACTAAAGGAGTGTATGTATAACTAAAGCACACGGAGAACAGCATCAAATGAACTTGTTTATAATTTCTATATCTAGTCGTACACGAACATCTGCTTCTACATCTGTGTAATTATTAACACTTGTGTGGGAATATTTTATTATCTACATCCAGATCCAGCATAATAAAATAGAACCCTTTAAATGAAATAATGAATAGAACCTTGTAATTAAAATCCCAACAAAATTGCTCCACGTATTATTTACTCGTTTAGAGAATTACACTGAGCTCTCGCTATAAGAGATCGCTATAAATCACCAAAATCAGTCTCTTATATAGGAATTCTCTTATAGAGAGACCTAGTATGCATAAAACTATCTATGATATGTGGGCCCAAAGGATCTCTTACAGAGAGAGTTCTCTTATATGGAGATCTCTTATAGCCAGAGTCCGGTGTAATTTATTTAATTTATTTAGATCAAAAGAGGATAACATATCAGTTAATCTCTAAACCGCCTGGCGTCTTTTTGTTGATAATTTTACAACTTCCTGTGGAAATTAATTTGTGTTGCGGTTTGGACATTAATGCTAATTTTGAATACACATTTCTTAACAATCAGAGTTTGGCATTTAGATTATGGACTTCATTTTTTTCTTTATTTTCATAATAATTATTTATGTAATTAATATTAATATTTATGTAATTATTACAATCTTTACATAATTATTTACATAAAATTCAACATGAACTATATGTGTTCTAATACAATTTGCTATATTTTTCATGCTTTCTCAGACAACAATATTACTGATCTAATGTAAATGTACGTAATTAGGATATGTCTAACTTTTGAACAAATACTTTCAAAATCCTTTATTGGTACAATTAAGTTAACCTTCTCTAGCCAATTGATCTTCCTGAGCACTCTCAAGGGTCTCGAAAATCCAACTTGAGTAAGCGTCGATGACTGTAAATACTGTGTTATCCGAAGAATTCTTGTCACATTTTCCGCTTTCGCTGTTGCTTGAGCCACTGACGATGCCCTAAACATTTAAAAACAAATTGTGATAACAAACAGAATTTTAGAAAAAAATAAAAGCAAATCCAAAATGTTGAGAACAGTGAGACATGAAATGAAATAAATATTTATAAATAAAGTAAAAGAAAAAAATTGAAAATTCATAAACAATTCTCAACATCTTAAATGTCTAAAAGGACAGCAGCAGTAAATTAATTTGTATACTTCATTTTACCGTTAATATCAATTTCTCTTTATTTATTTTAAAGGAGTAGAGTACTCATTTTATGAATAGAAACATTACAAGAAATCAAAAATCATTGACTATACCTTAAGCACTTGCCGAACACTTGTCGAAGAGCTTTTCTTTTCGGGAAAAACCACTCCGCCACCGCTGTCGCCGAGACAGAGACTGGCAATGGTGGCTGAAATTACAACAAAACTAGCCTCACGAAGATAAATTCTTTAAATATTCAAACATTTTTAAATTGAACAGAAATAATTATTACAATTCAAAAACCCAATGCAGGGAACATTTGATCTGTCAGCCTTCCCCAGGCAACTCTTTGTCCGAGTGACATAAAAGATTTCGTGATTGAGAACTTCGGACAATTCTCCCGTTTCATCCAAACCAAATCCCGCTACTTTGGCCGCCTTCCCCAGAAGATCGTTGTCAAATGTGAGCGGCGGGAGATAACAGACGGGACGGATGTATTGGCCGTATTTCACCGGCCGATTTATTTCCAACAGAGCGATATCGCCTTCTAGAGTTTTTGGATTGAATTCACTCGGGAACCAGAATCTCGTTACCTACATGGAATGAAACAAATTTTATTATTATGTATTGTTAAAATTTAATATAAACTGAATTAAATTATGTGAAATTAAAAAAAACTGAACTAAATTATCTAAAATTAAAAGAAATTTGAACTAAATGATCTAAAATTTAAAAAACAAAAATAAATGTTCTAAATTTTTTTTAAAAATGTATAAAATTAAATCAAAAATTAAATGTACATGGAGCGATGTTAAAAATGAAAAACTTTTCCGTACATCAAAAACCTGAGTGATCGGATCATCCAAATTACTTTCATAGCGACTGCTCGTTGGAGCAAGAGCAACTTTCAGATAGCCGACGGTATATTTGAAGCTAAAAACTTTGAAGACGCAATGTGCGGCGGTTATCACAATTCTCTTCTCAATTAAACTTCCTCCGCAGATGAATTCGTAGCGGCCATTTTGAAGCGCGAAAATGGCGCCGTACCAAGGGAAAGCATTTTGACGGTTTGTTGCTTTCCCTCCGACTAAATAACCTTGGAAGGAGGTAGATAAAATACCACAGTCTGGGGATAAAATTAAAATGGGATAAAATTTTTTAAATTAAACCTAAAAAATTAAATTTAGGCGAAATACCAATAAATCAAAATTGCATTTGTAAAATATTCATTAAATTAATAATAATTATTATTCTTTCTTGTAAAATAATCCTTACTGGGTTCGCAGGCAAAAGGCTTAAAGGAAGTCCAGAGTCCATTAGCTCCGCATACCATTTTTAAGTTATTGTAACGATATTTCGAACTGTAATATTCCTCGCAATTTACTGATGCCACTGTGTTTACTGTAGCGTCTTCGCAATTTCGCTCAGATTTGTCGGGGTTATTGCAAATTATTTGCACGCCCTACAGAAAATCACGTAATCGAACTTGAACATATTGATAATTTTACATTTTCATTATTATTAATAATACTTGGTGTTAATACTGCAAATAAATAATAAGAAATCGATACAACATAGTTCAAATTAATTAAATATTAAATAAAAAATAAATTAATTGAATGTGAGTAAATGAAAAAAAGTAATTGAAAAACTAACTTCAGATGATGGTGGCGAAATACATTTTCCAGTTTCTCTCGTCATATTCAATTTCCCAGCGAAGACGTCATTGGAAGTGCTGTTACTCACATTGGCAGCAGCGAATAATTTATCACAAATTTCATAGCGTTCATCCGATGCATCCTCACAGTCCGCTTTGCCATCGCATATTTGCGGAAGGTCCACGCATTTCCCCCCAATCCCACACATGTGCTTATTAATGCATTTGTGTTGATAGGAGCAAAATGTTGGATCTTCGTCGGAGCCGTCTTCGCATTCGCTGACGAAATTGCAGGCTGCTGCGATCGCAACACAGCGGCCGGTTTTGAAGCAAGGGAATTCTACGGGTGAGCATCTGTGAATAAGTAATACAAAATAAATTATACATACAAATTATAAAAATAGTTGCGAAATAAATACAAGAACAAAAAAAATCTACAAATACTAAAATTTGATACAAAAAATCTACAAATACTAAAATTTGATAAAAAACACAAATGCTAAAAATTGATGCAAAATAAACATAACCAAAGTTGATACAAAATAAAAAAAACCAAATTTGATACAAAATAAGTCAAAATAATAAAATTTGATACAAAATAAACAGAAATAACCAAGTTTGACACAAAATAACAAAAATAACCAAGTTTGATACAAAATAAACAAAAATAACCAAGTTTGATACAAAATAAACAAAAAAAACCAAATTTGATACAAAATAAGTCAAAATAATAAAATTTGATACAAAATAAACAAAAATAACCAAGATTGATACAAAATAAACAAAAATAACCAAGTTTGATACAAAATAAACAAATAATAAAATTTGATACAAAATAAACAGAAATATGTAATAAATGAAAAATTGAATGCTGTTTGTAAACATGTTAAACAATCAAATAAATTATTGTTAAAACAATTATAAATATTAATTAATTAATATTTTCTGGATTCGAACAAAAATTGCATAATATATTAGCTGAAATTGATCTCACCTCAAACTGCTCACAATCCAATCTAAATGGCTGCTAATCTTTCCATAATAATATAAAGTATTGTCAGGGCAGGTTAAATATCCCCGCTTTCTCGCTGGAATTAAACTTAACAATCCTCTGAGAAAGTGCCGATTTCCTAGTTTCACAACGGCAGCGGATCCATGGGTTAGGCAGGTTTGGGGATCGACAATTGCTGATCCTTCTATTCTAAATGAAAGTAAAAACACCATATTGTATTTTTATTTCAATTTGTGAAAAATAAATTTAAAAAAATATTGAAATAAGATAATTAAAATTCAACCTGAAGAAATCCTGCCGCAAAACACAAAAGAGTCCGTGGCTTTGTAATGAAAGCGAAAAGTTGAACGGCATTCCGTCCATTTGGCACTTGTAATGTTTAATGATTCTAATCTAAAACTGGCAGGCTTTTTGGTATCCTGAAAAGTGAGGGAAGGTTCCTTCAGTCGCGTCACTATAAATTGCAAATTATTTGTTAAAAACCCGGAATTTAAATATGGCGCTAATTCCAGAACTCCATCGGCTCCAAAGGGCAGACATAATGCTCGGGCATATGGTGTATTTAATTTTAAGGGGGATTTCAGCCTGTAAATTACGTAATGGTAAAGTTTATTTTCAGGCTCTTGGCCTTTGTAGGGAAGGATGTATTGGACCTGAAAATTGAAAGGTATATATAATAATTAATAAAATTAGCATATTTATATTTTTGTTGTGTATTAAAATTGTATTTTAAATTACTTGAACAACTTGCGAATTGGAATCTTTCGAGGACAAGTCAGTTGTCGAAAGTCCAACCGCCACTAAACTATTCCATGGTAAGGGTAGCGAATATCTGGACCGGGCGCCTCGGAATGGAATTCCATAAATGCCGCCGAATACTGTGAGAATAGTTGTAGGACCCAAAACAATTCCATTGACTAAGTAATTAAATGGGGATTTGGAATTCTTCCGGTAGTAAATTGCCGCAGTCCATGGAATTTTAGTCCTAACGTCCACATTGGATTCATCTATTATACCACAGTCCTCGGCTGTATTCAAGGGAAATTTTAAAAATTATTTGTCAAATCATTTTCAGTTGAACAGCAAAGTATCCTAATATTAAGGTCACCTCGCAAATTTATATATGATGTATTTATTTTTGAATATGTTGTATTTATTTTTGTATTTGGCTATTTTTGAATATTTTATATTTATTTTTGTATTTGGTTATTTTTGAATATTTGGCATTTTTGTATTTAGTTATTTTTGAATATTTGGCATTTTTGTATTTGGTTATTTTTGAATATTCTGTATTTATTTTTGTATTTGGTTATTTTTGAATATTTTGTATTAATTTTTGTATTAATTTTTGTATTAATTTTTGAATTAATTTTTGTAATAATTTTTGTATTAATTTTTGTATTAATTTTTGTATTAATTTTTGTATTAATTTTTGTATTAATTTTTGTATTAATTTTTGTATTCATTTTTGTATTAATTTTTGTAATTATTTGAATTAATGCAATAATTAATTTACATTTGGTAAATAAACCTGTATTTTCCGCTACTTTCCATTAGTTTCGGGTTTATATTGGGTTAAGTTACATGTCTTCAGTTTATTCGTGAAATACGAATTCGTGACTTACTTCGCAGTAAAATAATTTTTTTGTACAGACAACTTATCAAGAAAGCGTTGTGTTCACTTACGTTGTGGACTATCACAATAAACTCCGCAGTAGGTGAATAATACTGTAGTAGTAATAGCTAGAAATATTAACCTTCGTAATTTCTTCATGTCACTATCACAATAAAACTTGTCAAACACGACTCATTTTTAATATACCTAATGCAAATAAAGAAGTGTATTATAGTATAATATAACTTTATTGAAAAGTTAATTGTAAGCTAATTCAATATGAAAAACATTTTACAGTGAAATAACTCCCTTTGCACAGTTTGACGTCTTTGCTATCGTCTCTCTCCCTGAAATTTACATTCTAAAATATGCGATCTTGAAGATACAGAGAATCCTTGATGAGGATTTTCCATATGAAAATGCGAGTTGTGCATCTGTACACATGATCATCAGATGGAAAGGCATTTTTAGTTCAGACTGTTACCTATTGCATACAAAAATCTGTGCAGGGTTTTTTGTAGAAATGGAATATTAGTTTGAGTTCCCATGTTACACAAAGAACGCATGTATGTTTATAAGAAAATAGTATATTGTCATCGCGTATTATATTATGTATGTGCATCATTGTTGTGTGTAGATGATGCATGCACATTACAAGGCAAATGTGAATGTGTATAAAAAATTCATGCGAGCAGTGGCAACGTTTGGATCTACAGATCAGATCAAATATCTAGTTTTCCTCCCATAGTTCGCATAGATGCTCGTGCAAACTGCTTGAGACAAGGTGAGCAGCTTAGAGGCATTTGATGTGGGGATATTAAAAAACGCTTGTTAAATGTTAAATATGTTCTGACTAACTAGAAAAGAGCTGATATGATTTTGACACAATGTGAAAAGGAGCTTATATATGAAATCACTAATTCGAAAAGTGGCTTACCTATATTAAAATAATTGTGTTTACGAAGATGGGGGCTCCGTAACATGGGGTACTGGGAAATTTCGAAACAAGAAATGTCTCCTTTTCACACTGGCCCAACATCATACATGCTCCTTTTCTAGTTTGTCCGACGATATGTAGCTCATATAAGTAATTATTTGTAATAGTAATTCCTTTCAAGTGTATAGGCAAACAAAAGCTGGAGGATAACTGGAATTAAAATGCAAGTATTTTAGGCAATTGATTGAAATAACATGGGCTCGTTTTACCGGCCAACCTTCAAGTACACTGAATTCTCGCTATAAGAGAACTCTCTGTAAGAGATCCTTTTGACCCACATGTCATACATAGTTATATGCATAATATCTTTCTCTATAAGAGAATTTCTTTATAGGAGACTGATTTTGGTGATTTATAGCGTTCTCTTATATCGAGAGTTCAGTAAATATGTACATTTTCTGTTGGCTTATAGATCAATTAGATGGCGCGGGTGTTCTACCGGTTAGCAAATATAAATTTGCAAAATTTTTAAAGGGACTAATATTAAAAGAATTTGAAAAAAGAGACCTCGTGTTTGTACATAATACATATGTACCATGCAGCGGTGTACTCCTAAAATTTCTCAAACACTGGCCCACAACCCAACATTTGTTTATCAGCCTTTGTAAGTAATAGGCAAACAAAATCCAAATCATTTAACGACTGTACAAATCAAATATTCCGAAAACGTCCTTTCAGCGTCCTTTCCGTCCTTTCCGTCCTTTCAGCGTCCTTTCCGTCCTGTCCGTCCTTTCAGCGTCCTTTCCGTCCTTTCAGCGTCCTTTCCGTCCTTTCAGCGTCCTTTCCGTCCGTTCAGCGTCCTTTCCGTTCTTTCAGCGTCCTTTCCGTCCTTTCAGCGTCTTTTCCGTCGTTTCAGCGTCCTTTACGTCCTTATAGCGTCCTTTCCGTCCTTTTAGCGTCCTTTCAGCGTCGTTTCCGTCCAGTAAGCGTCCTTTCCGTTCTTTTCGTCCTTTTAGCGTCCTTTTAGCGTCTTGTTTGCCCTTTCAGCGTCGGTTCAGCGTCCTCTCAGCGTTCTGTCAGCGTCCTTTCTGTTATTTAACGCCCCTCCCTCTTTTTAGCGTCCTTACCGTCCGTTCAGCGTACTTTACGTCCTTTCAACGTCCTTTCCTTTCTCTTTGTCCTTTCAGCGGCTTCATTGTTTTCGCAGCGTCCTTTCATTCTTTTGGCGTTCTTTCCGTCGTTTAAGCGTCTTTCCTGTCTTTTCAGCGTCCTTTCAGCGGCCTTTCTGTTCTTTTAGCGTCCTTTTTTGTCCTTTCTGCGTCGTTTTAGTTTTTTTAGCGCATTAGACTATGGACGGACTGGGTATTAGACCGGACGGACTGGACGGACGGGTCATTAGACCGGACGGACTGGTTATTAGACTGGACGGACTGGTTATTAGACTGGACGGACAGTACGTACCAATAAAATACAAATTGAGTGGATAGAATAATCTTAGTTGTTACGCGTGTTGTGCCCTAATATTGAGTCAACCTATTTGACACTTTTTTAACGAATAATTTGGCAACTTTGCGTACTGTGCGTTTTTCTGCATTTGTTCAGAATTGGGTATCAATTTGTTACAAATTGTAGAATACAAAAATGGTCAAAATTTTATACAAGTAGTTACTTGATCCAAAGGTTATAATTTGTCAACAAAAACTACTACGTATGCTTAAAAACAATAATATAAATATCAAAAGCGCCACATTTTAAACTGTGCAGTGCAATGTATAAACTTTGTTTAAACTAAATTGCACATAACCCAGCGTGATATAAAATAAATATAAAAAGTAATTGCGAAAACTTTCTACACCTACACCTAAATAAATTTATTGAATTGCAATTCAAGAATTTCAGTTCAGTTTGTCGTTGTGAATTCAATTGAAAACTTCCAATTCAATTTTTAATTGCTTCAATCTATACCACATGGCTTTGTTGGTATTCTTCTCAATTTACTTGTATAATTTGGGAATGTATTAACTTTGGTATATGTTGACAGACACTTTGCATGATAAATTTGGAATATTCATATTTAACAAAAGGAAACTAAAAATGCGGTGAGAAAAGCCAATTGAAATTAATGTGCTCATAAAAATCACGGAATTAAGGAATCATGGTCATCACAACGAAATTAATAATATAAGGCGTTAATTTTTGTACAGCGACGTTGAGGCTTTCTATATTAAATAAAGCAAAATCAGGGGTGTACTCGAGGACTGGCCCGGCCTGGCTGAGCCAGGGTAAGAGGAATAGGGGCCTGGGTATAAGAATTTCCGAAAATTAATCTAAATGATTTTAATACCTATTTTTGTAGTTCTTTGAAACAATTAAACTATTATATTTAACATTCTAAACTCTAATAGTAATTACATATTATATAAAATCAACTTTGCACAGAAACCTTTTCACAGGACCATTTCACCCCAAAATGTCTAAAAATTACAGAAAATTTTTCGCTCGAGTTTTTCATGTATTTTCGTCCTAATCTGCGCTTTTAATCTGGTGTCTTAATTTATTATTTATTTTTACCTCCGCAAGTTCCAATCCGCGAGCATTCCAGGTGCCACTTGTGTCTGTCAAATCAAAAACGTCAACAAATCCTAAACATTGTCCGTGTTTTATATTATGTACGTACGTGCTGGGAATTTTTAAATCAATACATAAAGAATGTCGGGTTTATAATAATAAATAAGAGCATTATATATCAAATTAAGGTAGTACATACATAGGTAATGCATAAGCCACTTCAAGTTCGGATCATCAAGTACGTTGAGCATTACTCACAGGACAAGACCAAATGCCTAAAATAACCTCACGTATACATAATGATTGAACCCACTTGAAATCAAATGTCGGGAGCTGTACAACTGTACAAGCTAATCAGTTTGATAATTTGAATTCCCATATTATCCTCGTTACAATTATTATTGACTGCACTCCAATGAGCCTACGTGACTTCCTCCCCGTTTTCTCTCTCAGTCACGTACGCTTTCTCTCTCGGTTATGTTTACTATTTTCTTTCTCCAAGGTGTCAACACACTTTGACCGTCAGAGTCAGAGAGATTGGCCGGCGAGGTGGATTTCCAGAGTACAAGCTTTGTATGCATTGATGCTTATGTAATGCAAATTTATATAATTAACACATTTACCTTTGGTAATTGATTTCAAATATCGTCGGTGGAGATGCAAAGTGGCCTATCTCTATTTCCGTCTCCGCTGCAAAGTGAGACATCCACCACTTTAATTGACAGTTGCCTTGCAGTTGAAATTTTAAATACCAAAGATTTCTCCGTTTTCATTTTTTAATGCAATTTGAACGTAGTTGTGGATATCCCATCTTGCATTTGGCTTCACATATGGAGATAGCCCACTTTGCATCTCCACGGAGGATATGCATGACAAATTTGTAGGGAATTCTTTTTCACACCGCATCCTCGTCCAACTCCAAATCCAGTGGCAATGTGTACCTGGACTTCAATTCTATTATTAAATATAATTACATATACCAAATTCCTTATAACCTAATTGATTCCTCGTATGCTTTCATTATTAGCGTCATGTGTCTCAAAGTTTCAGCTGCTTGCCAATATGCACATTTCCTGATGATTTTTTCACAACCTATTTCATGACCACGATTGTCGTTCCCCCCTTTGAATTGATTGCGATGACAATTCAGCAATTAAACCATTGCAGCGTTTTGTCGGGATTTTACTTATAGAGTGATAATTGTGATTCATTTCAAAGATAAGAAAAATTGGACTTCACAAGGATGTTGCTTGCTGATCCACCGGGGTATAAAAGGACTTTTCGGAAGAAGCTCATCAGTTGACATTTTTACTTTGGTATTTAAATTACAGTAAAAATTACTGATTTATACCTTCTTTAAAAACGCAAATCATTTTTATTTCACAGTAATAACATTTTGCATTTTTTGGTAATTATACAAAATGGTTTACAACGAGGCTGGACAGAAAGGCTCTGAGGCTGGATCCCATTGGGAAAAAGATGGGGTAGAAATCAAGTTGCCGGACGAAATTCTAAGAAAAACTTTGACAATTGACACGACCAACCCGAATATTTTGTCGTTCAAGCAGATGGAATACGCTGCCAGGGGGCCGGTGATTACGAGAGCAATGCAGATTGAGGCAGAGCTTCGACAGGTAAAAATGGTCACATTATTTATTTTTAATTCGCTTTTGAAACTTATTTAACATTAAATGATTCGTGAAGGATTCGTGCATTATGTTCATGTATTAAATTATTATTTTTGTTTATTATTTGTATTTTGTATATTTATTTCTTATTTATTAAATTATTTTGTTTGTTTATTATTTGTATTTTGTATAATTATTTCTTATTTATTAAATTATTTTTGTTTGTCATCTATTTAAATTTTATATATTATTTATATTCAGTTGCTTGTTTTTATTTTTTTTGTCCAGTTATTATTTATTTAATTGAATTTTTTGTTGTTTTATTTTATTTTAGTTACTTCAAAATTTATTTTAGAGTCGTAAATAATCAGCTCATAATTTTCATAAATTATTTCAGGGAAAACAAATGCCATTTTCTTCCGTCATCAAAGCTAATATTGGAGATGCCCACGCCATGGGACAGCGGCCAATAACGTTCATTCGTCAGGTAATAGCGTTGGTAACCTATCCTGAACTAACTAACGATACGGATTTCCCCGCAGATGTGAAGGCCAAGGCTAGAGAAATATTGACCGGATGTCGGGGCGGAAGTGCGGGTTTGTAAAAAATTATTTGTCTTTTGCTTAAATTACACTACTCTTATATAGGAATTCTCTTATAGATAGAGCTAGTATGCATATAACTATGTATGATATGCGGGCCCAAAGGATCTCTTACAGAGAGTTCTCTTATATGGAGATCTCTTATAGCGAGAGTCCGGTGTACTTTTAAGATCTTTGTTTCCATGTTCTAAAAAATACTTATTAGTACATATATACAATCATATGTTGTAGGCGCATATTCCGATTCACGGGGCTTGCAAAGTGTCCGGACGCATGTCGCTCAATATATTGAGAAAAGAGACGGCGGAATTCCGTCGAACCCTGACGACATCATTCTAGTGGCAGGGGCTTCAGAGGGGATCCGAGCTGTGTTGAAGCTCTTTAAAGGTGAAGCTAAGGGGAAACCCTCGGGAATAATGACGCCGGTACCGCAGTATCCACTGTATGCGGCGACCCTAGGGGAGTATGGCATGCAACAAGTAAGTTAAGATGAATTATTTCCATTGAAGTTTGCATTAATTTAAAATTACAAATACATTTTAATAAATTTGCACAATAAATTGTACTTATTTCTGCTATTGCTTCGAAAATTTATTTTTTATTTAAATACGAAAAAACTTTAAAAAATATTTATAACGTTTCCGGAAGTTGCATGTAAAATTAAGCCGCAAATTTTCCTGTTTATGCATTCAGATTGATTATTATTTGAACGAGTCCCAAGCTTGGTCACTAGACGCAGGAGAAATGCGCCGGGCGATCCAAGCTGCCAGGGCAAGTTGTAACCCGAGGGCTGTCGTTGTTATTAACCCAGGAAATCCTACCGGTAAAATTTAATGATTTTCTCACATTTTGCATTTTTAAGAATGGTGCTACAAATGTCTTATTAAAATAACCATCATAATTTGGAAATCAAAATTTTCTAGTCGATTTATTTTTAAAGTTAATTACAATCGACGTAACCTTAACCACGATTTTGAATTTTGTAAATACTAGGAAATGTCTTAACGCGGGAGAACATAAAAGCCATAATTAGATTTGCGTACGAAGAAAAGCTGTTTATTCTTGCTGATGAGGTAAATTTCAATTATAAATTTACTAAAATTCTCCTATGTATATTGCGAGAATAATCATTTTAATTCAATAACAATTTCTGTAACTTTTATTAGGTCTACCAAGACAATATTTATGAAGGGTCTGAATTCATATCCTTCAAGAAAGTCATGGTTGAGATGGGCAGTCCTTACAGTGACATGGAGCTGGTGTCGTTCTTCTCTTGCTCTAAGGGATTTGCTTGCGAATGCGGCCTTCGCGGCGGATATTTTGAAATGTTTAACATGGACAGCGCTGTCAAGGAAGTTTTAATTTCTAGCATTGCTGCTAAGCTTTGTCCGACGGTGCTTGGCCAGGTATGTTTCATTTGTTTATTCAATTTCCTGTTTAAAGTAGTAATTTCGTTGCACATTTTCTATTTTTGTATTAATTTTTGTATTAATTTTTGTATTAATTTTTGTATTAATTTTTGTATTAATTTTTGTATTAATTT
>JAQGAK010003168.1:0-16243 GCA_034696945.1 Lipothrix lubbocki
AATTTTTGTATTAATTTTTGTATTAATTTTTGTATTAATTTTTGTATTAATTTTTGTATTAATATTTGTATTATTTTGTCAAAGAATTCCTCTTTCGAGGAATTTGTAAATTAACATGTGTTTGCAATGCTATGTTTTTTATTTAATTCTCGACAACGATCTATTGACTTTAGTCAGTTAATATGACATTTGATAATTGTGAGCACACAAGCTTCCATTAGAATGTGTTAATAAAACATTTTTTCCCTAATGACACACTTTTTCCTGGATTAATCAGTGACATTAGGATCCTTCTGGTCATGCTAAATAGGTATGTTTTGTTAATAATTAATTAGATCAACATAACACTTGAAATTTTATACGGACGCTAATAACACCTATTATTACGTAGAAATTGACATGACACATGCACGGACAGTGACAAAATAACATATCAAGTTTCCCTCATTGGCGTCAATCAAATCAAAGTAATACACCACAACAAAATTCATAAATCAAAAGAAAATAATTTTTTACTCTTTTGAAAATTGCTGACCAAAGCATTTAAAAGTATTAAATACATACATATACATAAAGACTCAATCATAATAAATGATAAAGCAATCACAATATCTTTGCATTGGCAATTGGCATGCATGCTAATCTTAATGTATTTTAGTAAACGCCATTTAGAATATTAGAAGCATCAAATTTCCCGAGAAGCTGCGAGAGCGTGAGGAAATATTTTTAAATGAAAGATATATACCTAAATATGTATTTATATTTATATCGTATCCACACATATATATATGGAGCAATGCCTGTTAAATGTAAATAAGCTTGAGTCACTGCACTTCTCTGCTATATATATATGTACGACAATGAGGCTGGATGGGGAATGTGCAATTCCGGTGTTAAATCACTTTTATTTGACGTTGTTTATCTCTCGGAGTTTATTCATATAAGACTTTACTGCTCCTATTGTTATGCATATAAAAATCCGTATAAATTATAGATACATATAGTCGGTTAAACTTCAAAAGGTGCTAACATAACTTTTAGCCCATATAACGTTACGAAAATTTTAGCCCCTGTGAATGCTTAACCGACGATATTATTCTCCGTATAATTTCCTTACGGTAAATATGCACACACAATACACAATGCGTAAGCCCAAATGGAAAAATATGGTGGCATATCATACACATGAGTACACGACTATTTCCTCGCACTTAATCACGCCTGAATTTATTGTGACGCTTAGAAAGTCATTAGTTTACCTTATCTAAAGGGTTGTGCATGAGCATTATTGTGGTGCTACTTCATCCTCCATGTGGCAGTGAGCAACTTTATCTTCCAAATGTAATACCTTATGTGCTTTACGTGTATTTGTATGTGCTGTTCCAAGCCTTTGCGGTTAAACGGACAGAAATAAAATCCTTCCCTTTGCCATGCACACACATGTTTGGAAGACATGTGTTCATTATTAGTCGTACAATATACTCCCAAAAATAATTATTAGTCATCTTCTTTTTAGTAGTTGGTGGTTTAAAAAGGGTTCAAAATGGAAAAGAGCTAAGGAAAATTCATTTAATTTTTATTAAGATTTTATTTGGAAATATTTAAAGATTTAATAATTTAAAAAAAAAAATTCTAGCCGTATAAGATATAAATACATAATTTTAAATTTAATTTTTAATTAACTTTTTATTTACATAATGACTTGTAGGACTTGTAGCTATGCTTTCTTTCAAATCTGGATTGGCGCTCAATATTTTTTTTAAATATGAAAATTGCAAGAGTTTGAATGAGATAACCCTAAAATATTTTATATTTCAACGCCACTCGCACAATTTTTTCTTTTTTCCCGGCCAGAGAATTAGTAGATGCAAAACTGTAGCAGCCGCAGCATTCAATAATTTTGGTATCATTCATTATTATTTACTAGAGTGTACCTAACTTTATTTTCCATTTTTGTTTTGTAATGATTTCGTAGCTAATTCGTAGTTACTCCGAATCATTTAATTCATAATAAAACACGTGTAAATTGCAACATCGTTAGATTTGAAATCTTCATGTGACAAATGCTTAATAAAGGTAAACTAATGCATTTAACTTTGCTCGAATCGTAAGTTTCAACGTTTTTCAAATGCTTAAAAATATTCTTATTGATGAAGAACACATCTTATCGACGTTAACTTTAATAGGGATACACAAGTTAGAAGTGGAATTATTTACGATCGTAACAAGCTCTAACTGTATTTAAGTTAATCAATGGAATGGAATTAATCCAAGAGTTTAAGTGCAGATGGCGTCGTCATCCTAATTAACTAAATCTGACTTGTATTTGTATTTGCTGAGGATCTAGTATCTGTGTAATGATTGAGACTGAATACCCACACGAATTGTATTAGACGGTGTTATAGCCATACACAACATCCACATGTTGGGGAAGTTGTGACTTTTTAATCGAAGGGACTGCCTTTGTGGGAAAAAGTGACAGGACAGTCTTCCGTTCTATGTAAACGCTTCACCGCTTTTATTCACAGTTGCTCGTAGGCTGCGGGGGAAGGAGCGCATCTTTTTTATATTCTCCATTTTTCCTTTGTTTTTAATGGCAAAATTTTTAAATATTGTATTTTACCCGTAAATTTTGAATATATAGTTTTCAAATTACGCCATATATTACTTATATTACAATGTGAGCGCATAGAAATCCCTACGTCTATTAAATTCCTCCGATCTTGTTGTTTATGTAATATTTTTGGGGCATGCATTTTAAGCATTTTACATAATAAATTCTTCTTAGCATTTTATACAATGCGCTTCAGAAGTATTCACTGAACCAAAAAATTGAAAAAAATGCCCAAATTTTGATCTAAACTAATCATTTTAGACCCAAAATAACACAAAATGCATTTTGTGAAATTTTGTTCAAATCTTAAAATTTCAAAAAATACGCTTTGAACCAGCAGTTAATTCTATACCACGAATGGAAAATTTCTTTATATAAATAAATGGCACGCTTATAGTTGATTGCTCATATTAAAAACAGGCTATGAATATTAACTGAAAAGACTAATATTTTAATTTATTTTCTTCGGAAAATTTCGAGATCCTTCCAAAATACAAATAGGATATGTATTGATAACGTCAATAATAACGTCAGTGCAATTTTAATGATAATTGCATAAAAATGAAAAATATGAATCCGAAAATTACACGTGAGGCTCAGAAAATGACACTTGAAACTTGAACGGTCTAGATCCGCAAAAATGACAAATGTAAATGGCGTTGAAGTCTTTCAAATACAATAACAAACCCGCCGCAAAAGAACTAACCCCAGACCTTGCTATTTTCTTGTTGCTGATGGAAGAGTTGATAAATTCCGCTGTCCGACCAGCCGGGTAGGCAAGGATTAATAATACAATGCTGACTGCACTAATAGATCTTTCCGTATTTCAATCAACAGGTACTTTCCACATAGTGCAACCGTTCCATCCCTTGGAAAATATAGCGACCCAAATGATAATCCCATATAATAACACTAAGGCCTAATGTGTTTGCAAAAAGTCAATGTTGCTAAATAAAAATGCAGAAGGTACAAAATCAAAAGTGTACCACAAGCACAAGGCAAGAGTCTCCCTTTATTGTGAAAATATACAGAAAGGACCTTCGATGGCCTGCAAATGTCCCAGAAGTGAAAAAAGAATTTAAAATAAAATGGAACGATGTCATAACGATGGTAAGAGTACATGAGTAACCAACTAACTAAATACAACATGTATGTACATTGTATACAAATTGTATGGTAGAAACAAGAAAAGGTATGGAGGAAATCGCGTGTCCAACTTTTTATTTTTGCACTGCCTTATTATCACATACAGAGAGCAATAATGAAAAGTGATATGGAAGAGACTTTTGATTGGGAGAGTAGAGTAGATAGAGTGACTTGACTGAATGGAAAAGGAGAGTAAGGTAACGGCTGAGGAGAAACTGTGCGTTGGAAGAGCGGGCCGCGGCGGTGAGGAGGGAAGTCAGGTTGGGAAAAGAGAAACGCTGCCTTTGAAAAAGTCGGACGAGGTTGAGTTCGGTTGGAAATGGGTAAACTGGGGAGGAAAGTGGGTCAGGCAATGACGGTCATGGTTTTCTATCTTGTCCGTCTCCTTGCTTTTCCAAACGCTGACGATGCTAATATGTTGTGTGTTCCTTCATAATAGTTTCTATATATTGCAAATATAATGTCAAACTCTCTATTTTTCCATTTCTCTCCATCTCTCTCCCTCTCTTATACTATGCGTTTCGATTTGTACGTTTCGCTCTCCCTTTCTGACCAAAAAAAATCCACAGCCGCTGTTATCATTTCCTTGTTTTGCGTGTGAATGATGTAACGATTTAATGAAATTTATAATGCAAATACCTCTTTAACGCATTACCTTCCATATAACTTTCCACAGTTTCCACCTCTGTATTATATAAGCTTAGATATATGGGTATATGCGAATTTAACACACTGCTCCCCTTTTCCTTTTCCAATTTTTACGTAACGCTGCTGCTGTTGCTTTTGCTATGTGTTGTTGCTCATTGTGCTTGTTGTGTGTGTTACGTCGTCCTCGTTGTTATAACATTGTTGGTTACATATCACCACAGACCATGCAGCAAGCTTCTCCTAACTCTTACATTATATTGCAATACTTTCAACAACGTGCAAACACACTTGTCCATGTGTTGTAAGTCGTACACACTTGACGACGCATTGTCTCCTTGGACGACTATTGCAAACTTGTTGTCTATACAACGTTGTGTTCTCAGTCCTGACAGCACCCGTCAATGCATTTTTCCTTGGTGTGTACCTCACTCCCCTAATTTCCATTTAACTTTGTCGTCTGAAATATCCTCAATTTCTAATTTACTCATTGGAGAGTATTAGAAAATGTAGTAGTGTTATCAAAAGGACTTTAGGGTGAGCACAAGGAAATTTTGCTAAATAGAGGTTAACTAGGAAAAAGTGGACTCTTCTGTGTAGTGGTTTGCGGAACAGACATTTTATAGAGGCAAAAATTTTTGGGGTAGACTTGATCCGAGTACCGAGGTTGTTATCAGTCTGAAGGTAGACAGCGGAGACTACGAATCTCGCGAGGAATAGGACATTAGCAACGGAGAAAGATTGGTACAGGATCAAGAAAAATTTGAAAATATTTTGACGTTTGGAAATTCTTTGTATATTTTACGAGACAGGTAGTGAGTGGGGCTTCAGAATTTTAAGATTTGCTAAGAAGTTTTCAGAATCGGGGAGAAATTTTTAGAATTGCAAGAAAATTGTGTGTTATCCATAAATTTTATTTATTTGCAAGAAGTTCTTACTACAAATATGTACATTTTTATTTTGTATACAAGGAAGTTATTCAAAGTTTCTGAAAATTCTTTAAATTTAGCAGCGATTTTTTTAGAATGAGCGTTATTAGATTCCGCAAGTCATTGCGTACAGGTCGAGAGATTGTTATTATGGGCAAAAACATTTAAGGAAAATTTAGCAAGATTAGGTATAGCAAGATAGGTTTTTCATCTATATTTTTAACGAAATGAAATTTTTTAAATTCTAAACACTAAAATCAAATTGTATTAAAATTTCGAATATCTTCTTCGGGATATCTTAAACACGCTTAAAAAAATTGAAGCAAACTTTATTCCACTTGACCTCCTTTGGTCAAGAATTTTCTAAAAATTTAGGCAACGTTCTTCGATACAATTGAAAATTTAAACGTTTAAACTTAAAACTTACTCTAAAATTGAAATTAATTAAACCTAATTGAAATTTCGCCGTAATCCCAATAATGTAAACAATTAATTCAAATAATTAGTAGGTGACCCGAAGAAATTTGTAACCCTAAAAACACTTTTCCCGGTGTTTGTACAGAAACGTCCTCTAATGATACGGCGGTAAATATGTCAAAATTAATAAAAACAAATTTCTTGTATCAATAATGTAATAATTACATACACCAGAAAGAACATGTTCGTCATACAAGCACGCTCAACTACTCAACTATACAGCGAGCCAACAATCACACATGCAATTCCCATCCTCTCACTTCCGACGTCGCTGAGCATCTGCTCTCGTCGATCCCATTGAACTCCTGTCTAAGGCTCCCAAAGGCATATGCTGTGGCAGTACTGCTATATTTCTAATGCTATAATGCTATATGTAAATAAGTAGATACATACAGTCTGCATTTTTGTCTCACACCTCATTGCATACAATGCCACAGATGCTACATAGATGATGCATTTTACCAATATGTACATACATATCGACCACATGTTTATTACCAATACTATGCAGTACATACGGAATCTACAGGATGCAATGGATTTTAACGCTATATACAAATGTACATATCGTATCTTAAAGGATCCTAAAGTACCAATTTATATCCCTCAGCGTTGAAAATAGTACTTTTTGATACTTCACCGACAATATATGTTTTCTCCTATTACGTACATATGTATATATCCTGCATGTAATAACAAATACAATAGCATTGCAGTATGCTTCAGCATTATACACATAGGGAGTGCACTCTAATCAGCATTTATACATGCGTATCCACGTAATCGCACATGTAATTTCTCTCATTATGTCACACCATTGAACCATCAGAATAAAGCCCCCACTTCAGAAGTAAAAGACACACAAAGACTCCATAAGAGGCACGAGGACATGGGAGATAATGCTGTGTTTGAGTAACACATAACAAAATATTACATATAGAACTTCACATATATGTAATATGCTAACAAGCCCTATGCTACAGCATTGTAACACATACCATGTGGCATTCCAGCCTATACTAAAGCATTGAACTATAAAGCACCTGCCGTCGTGTAAAAGTGAAATTGTGTCGACGAGAGAGGAGGAAATTTGCACATGGGCATGTACTGTTCTTGTGTATATTAGCGTACACGCGACTTAAAAACATATGTAATGTTAAACGTATACACACACGTAATTAGTATTTGTTAAAGCAAAATGATTGCATCAATATCTAGTTTAATGGAATTTAAAGAGAGATTTGTCTGCATACAGGAGGGCATGCTAACTAAATATTCGTGCATTGAACACACGAATGTACATATGTTATGTGTGTGTGTGGCTGCTTAATAAGAAATGGAGTCTATCTCTCTCTCTCTCTCTCTCTCTCTTTGGCTCCAACAAGCGTGCAAATAATTCCTACTTAACTCCATTAACGCCACACAGTACATATGATTATAGAAAAAGGAAAAGTAAGGCAGTAGAATTTTAGAGAAGGGACGACAGTTGAATTATTCTAGGATTTGAGGCTATCTGTAATTTTAAACTAGAGCAGAGTTATATACTCTCTCATTTGAACTACTTTCCCTCTTTTCAATTTTCCCTTCGCACACTAAACTTCTCTATACCCTTCTTACACTGATAATTTGTCCTCTTTTCATATTTTCAGTCCCCCTTTTTAGACCTCCAATTTCTCATTTAACCTCGCTTCTACCCTTTGCTGTGTCCTTTATTTGTCCTGTCATTAACCATTGAATAACACACTTCTCTATATATCTGTTTCACTTATTCTTTTGAGAGCATTTCACTTTCAACCCTTCCAATGACCGAGTATCCTAATTTTTTAGGAAAATTTGCTTAACCATTTTAGTAGGTAATACAAATATTATTATTATTAGCAACCTCATTTCATTCAATTTCCTTTATGACCAATATTAAGAGACTTTGGCGAGAATAAAGGAAAAGCTCATTTATGAATAAAGATTGCATGCTTCTATGAAGTTTGAAAATCAGAATCTGAATTATGTAACTGATATGTTTTATTCATAAATTATTGATTTAGTGAAATCATCTTGAAATCATTTTGAGCATGCAAGAAAGTCTGGACAACTCCGAAATTGTTCGGTTGAATTAGCATCTTCATAAATTTGAAAATTTGTAAAACTTCAACGCTGTATTCTCCATTTGTTATTGTCCGGGAACTCATATCGTAACTAGATGAGAAACCCTACCTCATGTTCTCATTGGAACAAGGAATGTGTTAGGAAATGTCAATTTAATCACAAAATTTACGCCGTTTAAAATATTTTTGACCTTATAATTTCTCGGCAACATTTTTTGAAATTTTGACGCCAAATTTGACAAAGTGGATATATTTGGCTTTAATTGCATATTGGCAAAAAAAATTTTAAGGCGTTCAAAAATTGAACTTTTGGGTAAACATTTGGTCAAATTTTATGTGAATTGTATTTTTTAGTCTTTAGCGCCGATCAAAATTTAAATGTTAAATGAGAAACGCATGTAATTGTCATAGATCGCAAGCTTTCGAGTAGCAAAAGGAAATGACGTAATTAAAAGTGTCTCTGTACACAAGAAAGTTTCTGGTAGACATCGTAACACAGTTTCCAAACCGAAATACTACCTTCAAAAAAGTTTCTAATCAGTTTTGCAAAAGAAGAAACAAAAAGAAACTATGGTATCAATTGTTATCAGAAACAAGAGAGATTTTGAAATCGAAAGAAAGTGGAAATCTCTGGCACATATATAAGTCAGCCTCGGATCATTTCTGGATGGAAAGTGTGTCAATTTCTTGCATTAAATAATAATTTCACTTTATTATGTAATGCGCTCCTTTTATGCAATCCACATGCTCTTATGCACACAGACAGCATAGTAATGCTTAAATTGACATAAGCTTGCTTGCAGCGGAGAAATTGAGTTGTATAATAGTAGCGTAATAGAAAGGCATATTACAGCAACTAGGAAGTAAAAGTGTGTGTGTTTGTGTGTAAGGATGTTTATTAGCATTGCGTGGTTATGGTATAGGTATGCATACAAACACTAAACGTGCTAAAATTCGTATGCAAAGTGAGCTGCACTCAGTAAATACATGTTCGTCATGGTGAAGCGGCAAATATAACTATCTCCACAGTTGCTAAAATGCACTGAGAATGACTACAGCTTCCGAATATTATTTTTAAAGTTTGAATTGCGAAAATGACTATCCCGTTTATTTACCATTGCAATCGCACATAAGCGGTAGAAACTGCTGGCATATTTTCCCTTTCTACAACATGCCTGACTTAGCGGGAGTTTCCATAGCAACAGCGGATTTTGCTTCCCGTATAAATGCGCTATACTGATGATGACAATGTAAACAATAGGCCATGCTTTTAAACGACATAGTCATCAGTTTTGCTTTTAAATATTTGTGAAATATCTTGTAATCGTAGTGATTCTTCAGTCTTAGCAACTGTGGAGATAGTCACAGTTGCCTTTGCAACGACGGTATGCAAATTCACTGCTGGAGATATGCAGGCGTGAATAAAACTCAGTGCATGGAAGATGCAATCCCGTGTATGTCTTTAATGTTAAGCGTCATAAGCGGCATAAAAAATAATGGCGAAATTTGCACACTTGTATTGCAAAAATGAACTGGCAGCACAACGGTAAACAAACGTAGGAGTGGGAATACAAAGGCTGGAGGAGCTCTTCGAACTCTGTTTTAAAGTATGCGTGGAGCACAGACCAAGTCACCCCTCGACCTTTAAAATGTTGTAGTCCAGGTCGAGGAAAACCTTGAAGTCTTCGCTATTCTTGCTTATGGACCTCTTGGGTTTACAATGCGTTTACTCCATTCCATTCAACTCCATGTGTGCGAAATGGAGACACATTCAACAAGTCAAAGTTGGCGAATTTCGAGGGAAGGTAGTCAGCAGTCAGTAGTGGTAGAATAGAAGAAGATGTGAGTAGTCCAGGGATAGAGAGAGAGAGAGGAAGGGAGAGGAGCCGTTGCTCTAGATAGTTCATATATGCTAAAATATATAAACTATGTTTGTGCATACGCTTCCATTTAATTTCCTTTAAACGCCATCATTAGCAGCGGCACAGACGCATGTATTTTAGAACACGATGTATAAGTCCTTATGCTTTATCATTGTATTCTTCATGTTACATGTACGTACAGCCAAGACACACTTTTCCTTTTACTAAAAGTATCTCACGTATACACTATGTACGCTCAGTCTGTCATCCGTATGTAATACAGGCTATAAGAAGTAGTGCAAAAGTAAGTGGCACTGCTCCACGGGGTATGCACAAGAAGTGTCTTGTATGCTTTGTGTGCGTTATGGTTACGATATTGCTATCAGTGCTTGCTTTTGGTTTGGTTTGGTCTTTCTTGGTTTTTTGGCAGTGGTACACTTTCCTTTCCGACTTCATTTCTACTGTGGAGCTCGAGGAGGGCAGTTCTTGTTTTGGAGGCTTTGGTGCTGTTTGAAATGCATTTATTTTTATTTTTTTCTGGATTTGTTTTTTCTGTTTTCCATATAATTTTTCATTGTTTTTTTGCATTTATTTGTATCAATTTAGTAATTTGTCTATTTATTTTGTAATAATGTTTTCTATTTATTTTGTAATAATTTTTTCTATTTATTTTGTAATAACTTTTTTTGTTTTTTTTATTAATTTTTTCTATTTATTTTGTACTAATTTTTCCTAGTTATTTTGTATTAATTTTTTCTATTTATTTTGTATTAATTTTTTCTATTTATTTTGTACTAATTTTGTCTAGTTATTTTGTATTATTTTTTCTAATTATTTCGTATTAATTTTGTCTATTTATTTTGTAATAATCTTTTCTGTTTATTTTGTACTAATTGTTTATATTTGTTTTGTGTTCATTTTGCATTTATTTTGTAGTTATTTTTCATTCTATTTTTACTTGTTACTTTGTATTTAATAGCTTTTAAATGGATTTGAGTAGTATTAATATTGTAATTTATATTTCCTTAGCATTTGTGCCAATTGTTTTTTATTTATTTAAAATTTATTTGGTGTTTGTTTTAATTCCTTAATTTATTTGAAATCTAATAATGTGTTGCAGAGTCGCAGAACAATTTGAATACATTTATTTTATGCAATGATCATTTTTAAATAAATGCTAATGCAGACTATATTGTTCTGAGCTTAAATGCCGCTTAATCAATTTAGCACCACGCAGTATTTGGTGCATTTGAAAGTACAGCACAAATCAAGTCAAACGTTGTGTTCTTCTTTGTGTATTCAATGTGTGCCCAGTTTAAAAGCCGGACAATTTTTTTTGTTTTATTTAATTTCAATTTATTATGTATTTTCAATTTAGTTTGAATTGATTTTTTGTTTTCAATTTAACTTACATACATTTATTACTTCATTTATTTTGTGCAAACCGTATGTACCTTGTATTCATTTTGACTTAATTCTGTTCTTCGTATTGTTGCTTTCTACCTTGAACTCGAATGTATGACGAATGAGTAATTGCCTCTGTAATAGGTACGAGCTTAAAAAATGCACACAGCAGAAGTCTAAATGCGCAAGCAAACGATTATCCACTCCTATAGTATAAATACATATGGATACTTGTATAATGTAAAAATAATCGCTTAATAAAAATA
Source organism: Lipothrix lubbocki (assembly GCA_034696945.1). NCBI lineage: Eukaryota > Metazoa > Arthropoda > Collembola > Symphypleona > Sminthuridae > Lipothrix > Lipothrix lubbocki. The sequence continues at coordinate 11,446 of JAQGAK010003168.1, forward strand.
AATTTCAATGACAAAAATTGACCTTCCAGCCCCAAGCACACAATCACTATTGAATAGAAAAATTCCCTGCATCTATATTCCAATGAGCATATACATATAGTAAATGAATACATGAATAAACACATGCACACTCACTTATACTTAACGTATGGAAAATGCAAACTATTTATGAGACAAAAATTATTATAGAAGCCTTCAGTGCTCGAGCGATAAAGACTTCAATGCCAAGGTCTGACAAATTCTCTCATTTATATTAAAAACGTTCCATATAGTAGGAAAATACATAATAGTGAATCATAGTAAAATCCAAAGGTAGGAGAATCCCACATATAATCGCAAAACACCTTCCGCCAACGAAGCTCCTCCAGCCCTAACCTTCAGCCTCGCTCAAAGGCCTTCAATCCTCGTAAATCCTTGGGTTCTTCCATTGGAACACCGAGAAACAGGGTCAGGCCTGACCTTCGACTTGGAAATCGCAAGCTCCCTAACCTCCTCTCTATCTTTCCTAGCCTTCCTCAACGCTCCAAAATCCTTCAACCTCCCGCTCAAGTTCCAATTCCAGCACTCCAGCTCTCCTTTCCCTCCAGCTTGGCCAACTTTTCCATTTCCACCGATCTTTCCTCCTCGACTGAGCCTACCTTAATACAGGGATTTGCTCCACAACAGGTGAATTTCAGTTATTTCCATTAGTGGTATACAAAATATGCATAGAACATAGCTACATAGTGCTTCGTATAGGGAAATGAATGACGTACATAATAAGCACGCACAATATACACAGCAAATTTAACATCCTTGACGTCCGCCTTGACAGTGAGAATGTAAATTGGGAAATTTAGAGCCACGTGTCGATGATTTAAGGTCGTTGAGTTTACAATTTGTATGCATAGATGTAATAATGGTCAATGTACAATGATAAGGCATTGTGGTTCATGCAATAGAGGCTATATTCACTCATTGCAATGTGTTTCATATACCCCATTTGGCTTTTATACTGTAAAATCGTACATAGGATAAAATATAACGCGGGGCAGGAGTTAGGTTATTGCAAACAGTCAAGGCTTTATAAAGGAAACCCCTCGACCTTAGAAATAGACCAAGCCTTCTGGTAGTGCGGTAGCTCCTCTGCTCACCGAATGCACTCCGACGGGGAGTCCCGCCTATAGGCCTGACCTTGGAGGATTTATTGCAGTGGTGGGTATACGGCCTATGCTTTAGCATTGGCAAATTTTCAATTTTATTTTGCTTTAATTTATTTATTAATTTATTGTTTAATAAAATATTTTTTTTGTTTTACGCTAAATCTTGCTAATGCATTAGTTCTGCGTTTCGTATTTTCAGCATGTATAGCATTGCCTTTGCTTAAGCATTGTCTATGTTTTAACATTGTTGTAATTATCAAGTATGTTTTAGCATTACATTTGGCTTAACATTTTGTATGTCTTAACAATGCGTATCCTTAAACGTTGTGTATGGTTTAGCATTGCGTATTGTTCAGACTTGCTCGTTAGCATTGCGTATTCTTCAACATGGCATGTACATAAGGACTGGCCTACCGTTTAGCATTGCGTATTCTAGAGCATTGACAGCTGCGAGTTGCGAAAGTTCCTATCTTTTAGCATTGCACATGTTAAAGGATGGTGTATCCTTTAGCATTGCACATGTTAAAGGATTGTGTATCCTTTACCATTGCACATGTTAAAGGATTGTGTATCCTTTACCATTGCACATGTTAAAGGATGGTGTATCCTTTAGCATTGCACATGTTAAAGCATGGTGTATCCTTCAGCATTTGCCCATGTTTAACTATAGCGTATCCTTTAGCATTGCACATGTTAAAGCATAGCATATCCTTTAGCATTGCACATGTTAAAGCATAGCATATCCTTTAGCATTGCCCATGCTAAACCATGGCGTATCCTTTAGCATGCCAAGTACACAAGTGTATACCGCTCATCTAAACACACAGCTTTATCCCCAGCACACTACAGCACAGAGGAAAACACATAGGTACATACTCCCCATAAGAAAAGCAGAGTGCAAAAGCCAGGCGGAATTACCTTGAAACGGGAGAGAGAGCGGAGGAGTCGAAGGCAACGCGAGAATTCGCAAGTCTGTGACCCTGGCAGGGAAGTTTGCATGGATTCGCGCAACTTTTTGCACACTCGTCTATTCCTCTCATATCTCCCCCTTTCTGTATGAACCTAGTACCATGGTCCACACACTTCACACTGCACAGCCTACGTAATAAAGTACGAGTCTCATATACGAGCATCCCACATGTTGAATGTACGTCAGCAGACCTGTAGATGAGGAATGCCTTGTGTAGTACTTTGCCTCTCTGCGTGCAATGTGCAATATCCTTTTATACACAGCTCTCTTCTCTTTTGCTTAACTCCTATATGTATGTATACTCCATTATAGTTCCCCTACAGCCGTTCGTTCACTCCCATGAATTATTGTATGACAAGAGTGGCAGCTCCGCTTGTTGGAAGTCAATGCCAAAGTTGTTGGCCAAGGCAATTTACTTTTTAAACAGATGCTGCTGCTCTTTGTATTATTGTTTGGCGGTCATTATATTTTGGGTGCTCCTAATGCCAGTTTTTATGTCCTTTATCATGTCTATTTTCTATATGATTTTTTTCAAGCGTATTTTAAATTAGATTTGTTTATTTTTCTTACGAATTATCTTGTCCAGAATTTTCAATTTTTAATTGACTTTTTAGCTTTCGGCTTTTGGCAATTTTTTTTTAATTTTTTAAAAATCGTTTTACTAAATGTAACTTTATTTGAAATTTAATCAAATTTAACAGCACGTTTATTTTATTTTTGACGCCATTTCTAATGTTATTAAATTTTTCGCCATTAAAAATTTTACAAAACTGTGTGTAATTTTTTAACTTTAACGCCATCGTGTAGTTTACTCCTCCAGCATTGTAGTCTCTGTATAGTTCAACGCCGATTACAAATATAAAAAAATGTTAATTAATTAAAATTAAGTTGTTGCCTTGTAAATGCTGATTTTTGTACAATGCTCAAAATTTCACTGAACATTGAAGCCTATTAATTCTAATGATAATCAAGATATTGTCATTAATAATAATAAGATGTTTGATTGAGGAAAATGCGCGAATTTCCAGGAGAAGTGCGTCTCTGTAGACGTAAGCAATGATTCGGAGATTCCCCAAAAGAAGGAAGAATCCACTCTATACCTGAGCCCGGCAGAGTTCAATCAACTACTGAACGACGTCCTCATAAAAATCCCTGCGAAATGAGGGGAGAGAGGGAAGTCACACACAACATTTATTGCAATGTGCTATCAAAATAGCACAACTGATGAGGTTTGAGTATTGGGATGGGAAAAGAGGGGAAGAAGGGGTAGTGAGAGTAAACTATTTTATAGGAATGCATATATCTAGAGATAGCAGGTGCCTAACGGAATTTCCGTCACTAGTTTCTTATCAGAGAAAGAGGGAGAGAGAGAGGCTGTGGTGAGGGGAGAGAGTATGAGAAGTGAAGCAAACTCATGGAGGAAGACTAGGTTAAGGTGAATCCTGATGGCTTCGGGATCCCAACGGACCGTTTCAGGGTCATCCTCCGACCCAATTCAAGTCAATCCAGCCTTGCTGCCTCCGTTGAAGGCTACCGTGTCCCGCATTCTCCCGCTCGAAGGCTAAGCCACAACCCAGTCCAAGGTGCTCAGTCCTGCATGTGGGCCATGCTCAGGCCTGCCCTACCCCATCCCAGAGCTTTCCCTACATTGTGCCACATATTTTGCTCCAAAAGGAAGCTTATTTTAGTAGCTGTTGGGCCAACGACCTTGCGGGCGACTCGCGTAACCTTCGAGGAGTTTTTGGCTCCGCTTGATTTTAATATGAGCATATGGATCATTTATGCATTTTCAGAAGTTTGTAGAACTGCCTGTTGGTGGACTTTTATATTTACTCGTATCATTATGGGATCTTCCGTCATTCCGTCAATTCCATGTAAATATGGATTTGTAGTAGAGATTATTAGTGAGATTATAGCTTCATACAATAAGTTCTGTTTTTATATGCATAGCACCAGTTCTATGCACATTCTACTGGATGGAGCTGTTATTAATTAGTATTATTAACTAATGCCGAAATTTATATAATATCTAATATTTACATATTTATTTCGCATTTGGGACCGATGATTCATGTAATTTCATTATTATCTATTTTATATTTACTTGAAATTTATTTTCTGTTTATTTAAAATTATTTGTTCTTTTCAATCTTTTGTTATGAAGTATTTTGTAATAATTACAAAATAATATAAACAAAAATAAAAATTCTATATTACATTTTATAATTAGCAATTTTGTTTTATACTTCAACGTCGTTTTTAATATTTGCGCATCAGAACCGACCAACTAATACCAAAGATGTGATGCTCCCTTTTACAAAATTTCTTAATTTGCCGTTTTAATGTATTGGAAATATGCATCGATATAGTTCGAATTAAATTTGAGTTTTACTTAAACCTCGACCGACGCCGTTTAAACTTTTATATTGTATTCTCATGATTTCATAATTTCTTAGATTTTGAATGAACACACGTGACATGGACGTTTCTTTGAAAGAGATTAATATTTCGCATTTTTCTTATTATTGTTGTGCTTAATGTTGGCATTTATAAATTTTGATTTATATTTGTATTAATTTTTGTATTAATTTTTGTATTAATTTTTGTAATAATTTTTGTATAAATTTTTGTATTAATTTTTGTATTAATTTTTGTATTAATTTTTGTATTAATTTTTGTATTAATT
>JAQGAK010003169.1:0-16242 GCA_034696945.1 Lipothrix lubbocki
TTATTATTTATTTTATTATTTATTTTATTATTTATTTTATTATTTATTTTATTATTTATTTTATTATTTATTTTAATATTTATTTTATTATTTGTATATTTTTTAATCATAATTTATTAATAATGATTCATTCTTTCTGCATAATTGAACTCCATTCCATGCATAATTAATGCAAATCTCACACTGCCCCAAATCCAAAGAATCCTTTAGTGCTATAGTGAAATTATTTGTTTGCATCACAAGCACGACTAAAATTGCTCCACAATATTTAATTATGATTTTTTATAATTTAATTTACATATGTTTTGAGCTTGTTTAACATAAAAAAAATCAAATACCATAGGGTATAAACAAAAAGTCGCTGGACGAGTAACTGCACCATTATTCATGGTTTGTTATTATTTATTATTATTGTGAAATCGCGATTGCATTCAAATGCTACCGTAAAATGCAAAGTAAAAAATATAAACTTTCGTGATGCTGCATAAATCCTTAAACTGCCAGAGTAAATAATGCTCTCTCAATGGACATACATATGTACGATGCACGTGAATCTTCACTAATTTAAACAGGTTTGACCTTATGTTGATAGTGCTCAGGTGCTAATTCGCATTTCTCATGGTCGTTTTCATATAATCGGCCTTTATAGAAATATAGAATCTATAGAACTCTGTGCAATGCACATATTTACACATGTTTTAATTTGCAATCATTAATATTTTCAAGAATTTCCTCCGTTGCTTCAGACTTTATTTAGTTTATTCTATAATGACCGTTTAGTGTTTAACCATCACTTCATTCAATTAGTGGCTCTAACAAGTTTTCGACGAATTGAATACATATTTACTACTACAAACTATAATGATAATAAGAATTTAATTAAACTCCACGGATAAGAAGCTAAATCATAGGGAAATAATTATTTTGAACTATTTTTTGAGTTATTATTAATAATTAATAATAATTAATAATTTTTGTTAATTATCATCATTATTAATTACCACACCAACTGCGTGCAATTTAATTTAAAATAAGACCAAATAATTGTGTGTGATGAAATTGTGTCAAAAAAGCCACATTTACCGCATGTGGTTAGTATTTACATGCTGGAGTTCCTCATGTAAAAATAATTTTGTGCGCACACACGCTCCAAAATCCAGTAAATACTAAAACTCTTTATATATAAAAAGAATTCGTTCCACTCTGTGTTCCTTGCCAATACCTCCGAAACTTTCCGAGTGTTGCCGTCAGGCCAAAACTGTGCAGCTGCATATGAAATAAATGCTTTTTGTTCTTCTCTCTCTCTCTCTTTCTGGCAAATTCGCATTTGGCTACCGAACTCCCAAAAGCCCTAAAAAAATATATCAAAAGTGTTCGGGTGAGCTCTCGGAAACCAACGTGCGAATATTCAAAACCTTTGGAGTATAAATATTTTTATTGGACAAAACAAAACAAAAATAAAAATCAGGCTTCTCCCTCGTGGAATAATATGGAATAAATACGCTAAAAAATAATGCTGCAAAAATAATAGCTGACGTGATACAAATTTATATCAATTGACATTCGTCTTCATATCACGTTGACCTAATTAAAGTTCAAAACGGTTCACTTCCAAATAGAATTTATTTTATACAGCCAACTCTTATTTCGTTACATTTATTGTGTTCATTATTTACATTTACACAAGTGTTCATTCAACATTTAATATGGGAGTTTAAAATAAATTGCTGATAAATTATTAAAATCGTGCTTTCCGTATTCTTCCCATTATCTTTAATGCACTTTTTATTTATATATGGAGATTTGCTGTCAAAATAATGTTGAATATTTAAGCCAATTTTAAATTTAATTATAAAAGACGAGGAATTTATATTAATTGAATAACAAACAACTAAAGATAACAAATTAAACAAATATAAATAAAATAAAATACTTAGGCCTACAAGGAATAATGAGATTTATAATTATATTTATTAAATATGCGGCCTATGTTAAATAACAATAAATAAAAAAAAATTTAAATTGAATGGAGGCCAAAATAATTAATTAAATCAAATCAAAACAAAAATCGTTTATTTGCTAAAATAAACAAAAATAATTAATTTAAAAAAATAAATTAATAAAGAAATAAAAATTAAAAAATGAGTCCCAACAATTTCGACGACGACCCAACAATCGGCTTTGTCGTCAAAGGCAAAGCCAAATTAGCCGAGCCTGAAAGTGTTCAAATCTCCGGCGAAAGTGATGCGTTGCTCAATAAACTTGAGGTCGATGAGCGTCCTAAGGTGGTTCCAAGTACAAGTAATAAACCTACAACAACAATTAGCCCTGAAGAAATTAAGCCGGGCAGAATAAGAGTGCCGGGCTACTCAAGGGAACAGTTTCGAATTCAGTTAGTCTGCTGCCTCTGTAATTTTTTGTCGCTGGCCTGCGTCTCCCTCCAAGCACCTTTTTACCCAAAGAAGGTAAAGTCTTCAATGATAATAATATTAATAAGATTTCTCAAGTATTTCCCAATCGTTAAAACAATGCCATTTTTTATCTGGTTTTTTAGCTCTATCGTCCTTGCCTTGAAGAGGCAAATATAACTATCTCCACATAGCTGCTAAAATTTGCAATAAGAATGAGAGAATGACTACAGCTCCCGAATATTATTTTTAACGTTCAGAATGCAAAAGTGACTATCCCGTTTATTTGAGCGTATGCAAAGGCACTTGTGCGGTAGTAACTGTGAATATTTCTCCTTTCTACAACATGCAACAATAAGACTCATGAGCAGTGTAGGTTTCCATAGCAGCAGCGGGATTTTGCTTCCCGTATAAATGCACTATACTCATGACAATGTAAACACAGAGGCCATGCTTTTAAACGGGATAGTCAGTTTTGCATTTGAATATTTATGAATTATCTTGCAGTACCGTAGGGATTCTTATTCCTTTTAGCAACTGTGCAGATAGTTATATTTGCTTCCTCAATAGCAATGCTCGTAGATCTCTATTTCCTTAAATGGCCATAAAAGAAAACTGTTTTTTCCTGACCAAACGAACTGTTTGTTCACGAAGGATGAAAAAATTGGTTTAGCAAATGTAAAAAGCAATAATAGTAATAAATACCGGTATTAATTGCTTGTAAGGTGTTCAATCATCTGTAAAAAATGTCGCTCTGCCTGCCTGACCCATAATTTAACCTTTGTTGTGTGATTTTGTTGTATTATTATGGACAGCTTCCCATTGTCATTGTGTCTCCCCCGCTGAAGATTTAAATAAGATTATAGGGATGAGAATAGTCAGATCCGTAAATATCACTGATCAATCACTGTACCTAATCATTAATAATTCACGAAGAGTATAAGGTTTGGAATACAAATTTGGATGATGCGATTTTAAAAAAATGAGGAAGGGTTAACATTCCTTGCAATTGAACAGTATTATTATTTGTTTATATATGTATGTAATTACTATCTTTAAAAAATGATTTAAAAATTAAAATCAAGGATCACAGTGACAGTTGTAAAATAGCTGTTCTATTATATGTATGTATACTGATTGTGGCTTGTATGATTGTGAAATTGTGATGATGAGATCTGACAGAGTTGCTAATTATATCAAGTGTGCTCTGCGGTTATTTTTCAAAAAAAATTATCTTTACAATTTATTATTATATGTATAATAATAATAATTAGAATTGGATTGTATTTACATACGTATAAATGTACCGGTTAAGGCTTATTGCTATATGTATATGAAAAGCATTTTAATATATTTGTGTGTGTATTTATTTATTTAAAGAGCGATTCAAGGAGGAGGACGAATAAGCTTTATGTGTGTAATATAATCTTATTTGTACTGACGGACTGACTGAGATTACGCTATTATTATGTGTGTTCATTATTGAGGCCAAGCTCAAGGTCGACCTGAGTCAGCAGAAACTTCGATGAGAGTTTGTAACGTTGGGATTTTGGGATTTTGTAATGCTGTGGGTATACACAATGTTCTGTGGATATTGTTTTTGTACTTCTTTTATTTTTTATTTTGGTTAGTAGCACAGTAGGGGCACAACATGCTCTGCGACAATGTGAAAGACAACGATGAATGAATTTATCATCTTTATTAAAGTCTAACGACTTGGGCAGCAGGGGCAGTCGAGATTTAAATAAACATGCAAATAAATCTCCAATGATGTAAAAAATTGTCGCTCAATATGTGGAATAATTACAGGTGTACATAGTAAAGCAATTCTAATGCGACAATGCATGCATTTATTTAAATTTTTTGTATTATTTTTATTTTTTGTATTTTTTTGACAGTGATATCTATATGGAAATCACATTGCATTAACATTCCTCATATAGTTCAACTATATGTATATAATTTAGTAAATTCCAGAGTTTAATTTCGGTATCAGCGACATTCAACTCCTCCGCGATTGGTCTATTTATAGAAAACAAATTATAGGACAACAATGTAATAACAATGGGATTTAAGTTTTATTATAGGCGAGATTTTCCGTAAACACACCAGAGTTTTTATTTTCATTCTTAATGCAAGACTTTTCATTATTATTATTCCAATCAGTACACAACACGTTTCCTATATATAAATACATAGTCTGTCAAGTTCAAGTCTTTCGGATTTTTTGCTCTGTACCGTCGAATTGCTGTAACCGCATATGAAGCGAATCTATTTTTTGTTCTCCAGCCACCAGCGCCAGACAAATCTTTTATTATTGCATTGTCCATGCTACGCTGGTATGTTATACTTATACAATATATATTTATATACTTGATTATATTACACAATGAGGTTTTTGATTAAAAATATCGGAAAAACGTCAATTGTTCTCTGGATTCTTGGCCTTTGGTTTTTCGGCAGAATTTGTTGGCAAAATTTGTTTCTCTTTCTCGCCATATAATTTGCTACAGTTTTTGTATTGCAGTCCCGATTTTTTACCTGGAAATCCATTTTCGCACGTATAAAATACAATGTATGTACGTATTATAAATATATCTGTAGATATCTGTATCTCTTTAATTGATATACGTGGAAATTATATTTTCTTGGTTTTTTAAGCCATTTCTTCCTCTTACGCTGATTTGCTGATTGAGGTGCCCTTTGCTTTTTAAGGCTATTATTGCAATTAAATTGGGATTTATTACTGTAATTACTGCAGGCAGGCAGCAATAGCAGTCACATTCTCCCAAGTCAGGCCAAAAAGCAGTGGTGTGTGTGCGTGAGTGCGGTTTTACGTTTCCTTCTTTGATTACAAATTGCTCCTGCTCAACCTACAATATATGCAATGTATATGATGCTTAAATTTCTTCTCTGTCTCTCATTCTCTCTCTCTGTGTTTATATCATTGACCTTGGCTACAAGAGTTTTACAGTCAGATTTAATTTTCTTAATACAAGATTATACGTACACAAGTACAAGATGAAATGTATTTCGATCTTTGATATCCGCGTGTACAATATTTAAATTGAAACAATGACTATCGACAAACCTTATTTAACGATGAGGCTTAACATTTTGATGTAGGCATGTAGGTTTTTCGGCATTTTTTCTGGATAATTCTCCTATCCAAGTAATTATGCGTTTGTAGTTTGTATTGCACGAGTTAAGTTTGCTGTTTATTATTAAACAGCAAACAAAAATATTTTGACACAAACATACTTTTTTCTGTTGGAACGTGATTGATGATTTGTAATATTGTAAACAATGTCCGTAGTATATTAACTTCTACTGGTGAGGCTTTTATGATTAAAATAAAACAATTGAGTAGTTTTCATGTATAACATTTCCTTTCCTTAAAAAGTTACAACAGTGCATTTATGCATTGAAATTCGTATTAGCTTGAGCAAAAATTAGTAAATATAGTTATTTTTACTAAAATATATCGTCGTTGAAAAAGCAAGTATAACTATCTCGACAGTTGCCAAAGTCCAAGAATGTCTACAGCTCCCGAATATTATTTTTAAAGTTTAGAATGCAAAAGTGACTATCCCGTTTATTTTAGCATATGCAAAGACACGTGTGAGGTAGTAACTGTGAATATTTCCCCTTTCTACAACATGCAACAATAAGACTCATCAGCAGTTTAGGTTTCCATAGCAACAGCGGGATTTTGCTTCCCGTATAAATGCGCTATACTCATGACAATGTAAACACAGAGGCCATGCTTTTAAACGGGATAGTCAGTTTTGCATTTGAATTTTTGTGAAATATCTTGTAGTACCGTAGTAATTCTTATTGCTTTTCAGCAACTGTGCAGATAGTTATATTTGCCTCTTCAAGGACTTTATCTGGTTGTCAAAGTGCATTGTCAAGATTACCGGCAGCAGCAAAATTTAATATGTACTCCTTATGTCAATAACGTAATACATGGAGGCAATGTAGATTAAATTTATTCACATAATTTTACACTTCATTGCGCTAGATATAAAAATGTAAAATTCAATCTGTCAACCAAATTAATACAAACGGATATGTATATATTTAGTTAATACTACGGCAATTAGCTTATTTTACACTAGAACATAATATACTTATGGAACTGCTTATTGCTTTGTTGAGAGACTGTAAGTGCTGTGATCCAAGGGTGCGATAATAACTTTTTACGCAAGTATACACGGTCGATCATGACATTATACCATGACCACGCACAAAAAATGAATGATTCCAATTTTATTAAGTAACTAGTATATGCTGTATATACATACCTGTGTGCACTGCAGTAACTGTCGAAAATCATTTGAGGAAGCGATAATCAGAATGATTCTGACTTTGTATACTAAAAGGAAAGGCCATGTGACTTATTGGGATTTTGCGGCGTGAGTTGGCGATTAATTTTGCCGATTGCAGTTGAAGAAAAATGCACCTTGCACAATTTATCTTCCGCGCACATCTGTGCATAAAAGCATAAAAATACATACATGCTATTCCTATTACTTATATGTTTAGCTCCTTCAGTTATTTAACTGTTTTAATATGAAATATTTATTTATATACACATACATATAAATATCATAGATAAAGCAATTTATTTTTATTTAATTATTTACGTGACTTTTTTTTCGTATAATCTATTAAACATTAAAAGCTATTTTTATGGCTTATAATTTTGAATTAATCTGTTAAGAAATCCAAATGAACGTGAGTATACTGGGAAATTAATTACACGCTTTGTCCCCGCCTTCATCCTTCCTTGGCACTGCCGGTGCAATTTTAGGAAGTTTCACGTATTACTATTGAAAGTATGTACGTACTAATATTTAGCGCAACATTTATTTAATTATTATACACTTCCATGACTACAATATGGTTGACTAATTTCCATCTTTCAGCACGTGCACTATTTTGACATTATCGTTCATCATTAATTTATTATAGCTGAGAAAGAACTTTTTACGCTCTTATTTTATTTTGACTTACATATGTAATATTAATATATCGTCATGAGATTCTATTTTATGCAGTCAAATTTTAAAAATATTGCTGTTTTTGTTGTAATTAACAATTTTATTAAAGCTATTGGAATTATATTTTAGCAAAATGCATATATTAATGAAGTACAGATACAGATAATTAAATTAATCATTAAATCCGTAAAATGAAGTAATTACCCCACCTTAATTATTTGCGACTGGAACAACCTTCAGATTTATCACAAACTCCTGCTGCTGAATCTCCTTTAAAACACGGTCGTGTTGAAAATAATAAGATCTCGCTTTTGCCATGAGTTCTTATGGTTGTCAAACTTTATATCGCTAAATTGTTATTTATATGGTATCTTGTTTTTATTTTAAAAGTCAAAGATTAAAAATCTTTTCTAATTATTAAAGTTTGCTATAGCTTTTGGCTTTGAATTGTTGCAAAAATCCTGAAAGCGCAAATGTGTTATATAATAAAATCCACACTGTTATCCACACACTCACGTAAAAGCCTTGAAAATCTACCACAGCCTCATCAGTTTTGGCTTATTGGGAAAAATTGCCAAATTACTGTACTCATTTTTTTGTCCAATAATCATTGTATTGATTTATATTGTAGGATCGTTATTCTTAAGAGCGTTGCTAAAGCCAAAAGAATTCAAGTTCTTTACGCAAGATATGCCAAACCTAACATATTATGTATTCCTATAAAATACATACTATTTGTAACTTAATATGTCAGATCCAATATTTTCTGGAAATGATCACGCTTCTTCCATTATCCTTTACATGCATATATGTACAATGTACATATATATACACTTCGACATAATTGCAAACAAGCTCATTAGAGTCAGAGTGAACATTTTTGTGCCGCTCTTCTTAGAAATTTTGTATCCCAAATGAGAATTGATACATCTGTCGAAGGTATCCCGCAGTGCTTGAGTAAGTCAAAAGTTAATAAAAATAAAACTGACAAATAAGTTTCTTTTGTGTTCCATACTCTTCTGAGCATTGTCAATTTTCCATTCCTGTATTTACTTAAACATAGCTCGAACCGACTTAAGGTACAAGCAAATCGATCCCAAATTTAAGCTGGTAAGGATAAATGAGATAAAACTATAATGGCGTGAAAGTCCTTGTAATAAGAGTGTTGGCTCAATTTCTTGGACCCGGCCCGGTGCCTATTTGTTACTTATGAGTTTATGAATATTATTGAATCACAGCATGTCGCTATACTTGAGGTGCAAGATGGGTCATCTAAGATGTTGTTAGTTGTTATCCACCATCATATTGATGCAAAATGGGTTAAAGTACATATATAAAAAAGCATTAAAATCTAAAATTGACGTCCCAAAGCATTTAAATTCTACTTAATTTTATTTAATAAAATTTAAAATTGTTGGAGTTAACACATGTTGCACTTAAAATGATGGTGGATAGCCCATCTTGCATTTAAGAAATAAGGAGATAGCCCATCTTGTACCTCAAGTACTGATATTTCAAGTGTAATAATAGATTACTCATGAAGAATATTATGGTCTTATACATACATGTACAGTTATACGTATACTTGAAATACTTTTGGAAGTATCTATAGTACCTACAAATAAGTGCAGAAGTACCCAATGACTTTTGTGCATTCTGGGACTGTCCAGAAATTGCTATCGTTATCGATTTGAAAATGACAGGTTGGGTGAACTAAGAACTGGAAAAAACTGGATTTATGATTATTTGTCTGTGAAAAACCTTGTACTAAATTACTTTCTATGTAGACACAATAATAAAAGTATATACACTATAATAAGCTTATACATATACTTACATTAGGTGGGTTTGTCCGGCCGAGTTAAAATTGCTGCAAAAATAAAATATCGAAGCCGATTGTTTATGAACTATGAACCATACAGAACACTTGTACTGATATATAGATGAGAACCTTTGGACTTCTTGAATTTCTTTCTTGAAGTGTCTTGAATTTCCTTACACGTGCCTTGATGATTAATAAATTGCAAATAATGATTAATTTCTAATTCCTGAGCTGTGAAAATTAAATTACTCATATTTTTAATGGGCTGTACAAAAATCCTGCACTGTAAGTAAACTGTAATGTATAAATTTTTTTTAATTCCACAAACCGCTGTTTTGTAATATTTATAGTGGCGTCTCAATATTATTTTAATGCAATTTTAACGCCGTTGACTGAATTCTACTAACTTGAATGGAACTAAGATACTGTTGTCGGTCATTTCAAAAAATTAAAGTAGTGTAGGGTTGATAATGCAAAAAACATAGAAGTCATAAAATTTAAACTTAAATAATGACACGGGATCTGGAATTCTTGGAATAAATTATATTTCGTTAAAAAAAGCCAAGTCCTATTTTCCCCATTTGTGTTATTTTCATATGAAAAAGCATATAAGGAAATGCAAAATAATTAGCTCCGGGAAAAAATTAAACACTTTTGTCATATAGCGTAATTTTTTGCGTGTGACTAAAGATTAAAACAGAGTGACTCTGTAAATATCAAGTATGGACACTATTGTGCAACCACTGTTCTGTTGTTGTTGTTATTATTATTGTTTTATGAGATTCCGTTGTTGTTACACCGCTGCTGGGAGCTGAGAGTAAAATGGAGATAAAAGGAAAATGCAATAAGACATTGCAGTAAAAAGTGACGATATGCTGTCATTCAGCGCCGTTAGTTAAATAACAAATGATGTAAAACGTGATTTAACTCTTTGATCGTATACTTTATGAGCAGTTAAAAATAGTATTGAATATTAAAAAAATATGTATATTTATATATAAAAATATAAAGAATGACTCGATCCGTTGTCTATATACAATGAAAGACACTATTATAGTGTTATTCTTTTTCTTGTGTGTGAGTGTTCCATATGGGCTATTCCTTTTGGTTTTGGTACATTGTATTAAAATAGTATCTGTACATTGTATTCCGAACACACACACACGACAGAATCCACCACCTACAGCAGTAGAAAAGGAATTTAGCATTAACCCTGACTCTGACTTTTTTTCATTATTTGCACTTATTGTAGTATTTCAGCATATGCTAGTACTATAGTACTGTATATACATACATATACAAAGGTATAGATATAGTTTCCATATATAATTATATGAATCAGTAGTGTTGTTGTGAGAAAAAAAGGAAACAAAGGCAGAAAAAAAAGAAAGAGAAACTTGATGTATTTCAGCAAATCCAAGTCAGTGGGTATTTGTGAAGCGAGCAGGATTGAGTCAAGATCGAAGGACCTCAAACGATTTACAGTATACCAAAATTAAGGCTGACCGCAATTTTATAGTGTGGATTTTTTTTTCTTAGAGAGGGATCTTTATTGTTGTTAGCTGGATTAATCACAGTGAAATATTGGTAGAGATTTATAAAATTCGTTGGGAATTTCTGGAATTTGCTACGACCTTCTGGAAGTTTTCTGGAATTTTTAAAGATTTTTTGGAATTTGTTAGAAATTTTCTGGAATTTGTTGGAAATTTTCTCGAATTTGTTGGAAATTTTCTCGAATTTGTTAGAGATTTTCCGGAACTTGTTAGAAATTTCTAGAATTTCTTCAAGAAATTCTCTTCGAAAATAAAAATGACACCCAGCCGTGGTCGCAATAATAACTCGACGATGGCCGGCCAGGAAGGTCAGGTCAACCCGGGATTTGTAATCAACGACGAGTCTCCACCGGCGTATAGAAATATCTCGTTGTACCCGAACGATTTAAATAATAAAGGGATTCAAGTTGATTTGGTGGCTGTTAGTCCTTTGGGTCCGGAAGTAGAAGTGACCCCTGATTCAGGGGAAGTGAGTTCAGGGCTTATTTTTGGGATGACCAAAAGGCAGTTTTTACTGCTCATGGGATTTTGCCTGAGTAACTTTGGCTCCTTGGCTTGCTCGTCTCTCCATGCCCCGTTCTACCCAAAAGTGGTGAGATTTCTGTGCAGACAGTGCGAGGAAGGCATAAAGACAATAATTAATAAATATAACAATGCACCATAAATTAATTAATAATAATCAGACATTACATTTAATTTTTTGGAATAAAATATATAATATTAGATGAAAACAGCTCGTTTTAAAATAATTAAATAATTAAGTTATTTTTCGAGTATTTACTTATGATATTTTGGTCAACTACCGACCCCCATCGGCATTTGAAGAGAAATAAATTTGCGTGTCAATGGCATGTATTTGGAATTTGAATCAAGCTGTAAATATTAATTCAAAATAAATATTTTTGTATGAATTTCAGGCAGAAGCAAAGGGAGCCTCACATGTGGAAGCAGGGTTCGTGTTCGGGATCTTCCAGCTGACGGTCTTCATAATGTCATTAGTTTATGGATCTTTGGTAAGAATTTTGGATATTTAGTATTTTATTTTACCCGTTTTATATACGAATAAACAAATGGAAAATAAAATAAAAATACGCATATGACAATTAATAGTGATTTTTTTAAATTTGTAGCTGGCAAAGATCGGACCGAAACGAATGGCTACTGTGGGAATCTTTGTGATGGCAGTTGCTTCTGTGGTTTTTGGGTAGGCTCACGAATTATTTTTTTAAATTGGTCTTTCTTTATAGTAAATATCTATTTATTATCCATATTTAAAAATCGGGTGATCACAAAATGTAATTTTTTATTATTCCACAGCTTCTTAGACTACATTGAAGGAGCCGTTCCATTCATCACGCTCTCCTTCATCGTCCGAATTATTCAAGCGAACGGAAATGCGGCCTTCGTCACTGCTTCTTTTGCTATCATTGCCAATGAGTTCCCGGCTTCTGTTGCTAAAGCTATTGTAAAATTATTTTTATATTCGATTATTTTCTAAACTTGTATATATTGGAACCACGATATGAAGGAAAATTGAATCGTAAATTAATAGTGAATACAATAAATTCTCAGGATCTTCAAGGTAGTTGTTAATTATGGAGTGTGAATAGTTATTGTATCGTCTTCGGTGTGAAGATTCTGATAATTTCTGTAATTTACTAGTTTTGTTGAGTGTAGTGTTTCATTATTTTGTGTTGAATTCTTACCATTAACTCTATTTCTAGTCTTACATGGAAACTGCTGCTGGACTTGGCTTGATTGTTGGGCCGGCTGTTGGAGGAGGACTTTATGAGGTAAATAAAATGTATTTAATGTAGGTAGTTATCCTTTGAGAAATAGCATGAGGAAAGTTTGAAAGGGTTGTTATTGATTTTTGTATTAATTTTTGTACTAATTTTTGTACTAATTTTTGTACTAATGTTTGTGTTAATTTTTGCATTAATTTTTGTATTAATTTTGGTATTTATTTTGTTAATTATTACGTATTATTAGTAATTATAATAATCATTCCGTACGTATAATTTTTTTCATATTTCAGATCGGTGGATTCCTCACCCCGTTTCTAGTAATGGGAACCTTATTACTGATTGCTGGAATTGTTGCATTCTTCTTCATGCCAAACGTGGTGATGCCAGTGCCGGAGAAAGGTGAAGCTGGAGCAGCTCCGGAAGAACAAGGAGGAATGATGAAGCTCCTGGCTATCCCGACAGTAGCATTAGCAGCTTTCAGCATTTTTGCTGGAGCTAATGCCATTGGTTATTTGTTACCGACGTTGGAACCTCACGTTGGACATCATGTAAAATACAAGTTTTTATAAATATTTAGGAACTATTTTCAACTATAGTAAAATTACTGAATCTACGTTTTCCATGTACCAATAATTGTAAATACACAGCAGAGGAAACAATTGAAAAAAAATCTGTATAAAATTGTTAGCTCACTCTACTGAAATTTAATTTGACAGTTCGAACTCCCAGAGTCCTTCACCGGATTAGTATTCGTTATTGACGGGGCCATGTATGCTATTTTCAACCCAATGTGGGGCTGGCTCTGTGATAAATTCGGTCAACCCCGAATAATTTCTTTGATTGGATCTTTCTTAATCTTTATTGGATTTGCTATTATCGGACCAGTGAAATTTTTACCTTGGGAGCCGTAAGTTAATTTCACGGTCTTAGTTACATTAATCAATAACTATATTAATATTAAATAAATCATTATAATTAATTAATAATAATTAAGTTATTTATTTATTATTAATTATTAAATCATCGAAATTATTTATTCGTGATAAAACAATATAATTTAAGCACAACACATATTTTAAAACAAACAATTTTAACAATTTTTTGAATTTTAGAATTCTTTGGGTGACTTGTTTTGGTTGTGTTCTCTTTGGACTGGGTTTGGGTGCTTCCTTCGTAGCTGGATTCGTTCAAGGTTTAGTTGATGCCAAGTGAGTTCTAAAATTTATTTTTATGTATGATTTAATAATATATATTTTTCAAGAACTATTTAATATACTTTAATAAAATTAAAATTATGGACGTATTTTCTATACAGGAAGCGAGGCTTCCCTGACAATGTTGCCACGTATGGCTTGGTGAGTGGAATGTGGTTCTCAATGATGTCGCTCGGATGCTTCGTAGGGGCATCTGCCGGCGGAACATTATATCAGTTCTTTGGTTTTCAAAATGGAATCTACTTTGTACTCTCCCTTGAAGCTATTGTTGTAAGTCTTGTATTCAAAATTATTTAATAATGATTTATCCTTCCCTTTATAGGGATACATATAGATATAGATATGTATGTATTCGCACCGAAATCTTTGTGTGCGTTCCCACTACGATTTGTGACAAAAATTAAGGCCAATCAGCGTGTTTTTCCGGTGAGGAGCACGGGCTGGAAGATAGTTATTTTAAAAAGTTAATTTAATTGTTATAATTTGAATTTGGGGACTTGCAATAATTATTTTATTTAGTATTTTACTAGTTTTAAGCCCGTGCTCTACACGGGAAAACGCTCTGATTGGTCGTTATGTTGTATTATGTATGCCGCGAAATTTTAAAAGCGTTACAGAGATTTAGAGTGAATATAGGTGAGGATTTAATTCCTATTAATTTTCCAGGCATTCTGCACAATCATCTTTATCATCAAGTACAGGAACAAGCGAACGATGGAAGTTAGTACTGACAATGAGTCCGGCAAATTATAGATATCCAAAATTATACATATATAAATATGTAAATTTATCCTGCTTATTTTTTTAATAACTCCTGATGTAAAAATAATAAATTTAGCCTTTAATTATTAAAGGTTAATAGTAATGTCCAAATATCTTGTATAGCACTGTGGTCTATATAATGATTACATATATATGTAAAAGCAAATTATTGCCATATGATTGTATTATTAATTATTACTCCGCAGTTATTTTCCTTATTTTGTTAGTTACATGATCATGACGATATAGAGCGCATTTGTCTACTCGAGGATGTAGGTTGTTTTATTAATTTGACTGATGAATAAATGTGTTATTAGTTCTGTGAGTTGTGGTTTAAAATCCGTTGGATCTTGTTAAATGTCATTTCCAGTAGTACTTATAAGTATAGCGTAAATCATAATTTATTCTTGAAATCACATGCTCCTGAAATCTTCTGCATCATGACAACATTCGCATTGTGAAAATAATACGGAAAAATAAATTATAATAAATAAATTAGATAATTTGTATTAAATCAAATCAATACTGATTTCAACCTTAGTGTCTGATGCCCGGCATTCAACATTAAATTAGTTTTTAATGCGGCGAAAGACATAGTCATAATCTAATCGGTAATGTAATTCGTATCCTTTGGACAACATGAACGCTTCCATGGCATCCTTCCCTTCGGGTAAAAGTTCAATTTCGGCTTGAATGTACTAAAATAAAAGCAAGAGCAGTCGCTAAAACTTGTCCAAATTAATAAATTAACATCGAAATAAAATCTGATTAGTAATATAATATTACAATAATAATAATAATAATTAAATTTAACTGCTCAGCTCTCACATCAATAGTTAAATCTTCGTTGAATGGAAGCGTTTTCAGGATTTTTAACTCCACCCCTTGAACATCCAAACTCAAGTAGTCCACGTGGGAGACGTTAATAGCTTTGAGAAGACTGACTAGAGGGAAGCAGTTGACCTTTCCAATGCTGACAAATCCATAACCGTACTTGTTAATGTAGGTGTCCGTTACTTCGTCCACATCATCCGGCATGAGAAGTTTGCTGATTGCGTCGTACTTGGTTAGATTGCTACTGATGCCGAACTCGATCTGAAATGCGTAAAACACAAGAATATTAGTTCTATTAGGATTGCAATAACTTCTTCAAAAAAATTATAATAATAAACGCTTAATAATATTGAATTTGAAATAATTATATAATAACGATTATGTATTAATAAATTCCTTTTACAGATATTTGCCAAAGTCAGTGACAGTGAAAATTTATTAACGTACTTGGGAAATATTGTTGAAAGGTGACAAGCAAACATTGGCAAACCAAGATTTTCTATGTTTTACTAAGAAACGATCCCACAAATTTGGATCCGCTTCGATGAGTAACCCGGTCCAAGAATGGTCTCGTTCCAACCACAGTGTATTCGAAGCAATGTCACCATCATATGCTCCGCACTCCACGAAAAACATATTGGCGGTATTACCAAACATTTGCTGTAGCTGGTGTTTGTAGTAACCTGTTGGAGTTTCGTTTTTAAGTGTTAGCAAGTTGTAATTTTTGGTTGACGGCGGAGTTAAGTGGTTTCTTCGGATGTACTCGATAACTCTGGGATGAGTTGGGGGCAGACTTTGGATGTCTGGATAGTAAATATAAATTAATACAAAAATTAATACAACAATTAATACAAAAATTAATACAAAAATTAATACAAAAATTAATACAAAAATT
>JAQGAK010003170.1:0-16239 GCA_034696945.1 Lipothrix lubbocki
AATTGTTAATATAATATAAACCCAAAAATGAATACAAAATAAATACAAAATTAATAAAATAAAATAAATACAAAATTAAAACAAAATAAATACAAAATTGTTAAAATAAAATAAATCCAAAATGAATACAAAATGAATACAAAATTGTTAAAATAAAATAAATCCAAAATGAATACAAAATGAATACAAAAATGAATACAAAATGAATACAAAAATGAATACAAAAATGAATACAAAAATTAATACAAAAATTAATACAAAAATTAATAAAAAAATTAATACAAAATGAATACAAAAATGAATACAAAATGAATACAAAAATTAATACAAAAATTAATACAAAAATTAATACAAAAATTAATAAAAAAATTAATACAAAATGAATACAAAAATTAATACAAAAATTAATACAAAAATTAATACAAAATGAATACAACAATTAATACAAAATGAATACAAAAATTAATACAAAATGAATACAAAAATGAATACAAAATGAATACAAAAATGAATACAAAATGAATACAAAAATGAATACAAAAATTAATACAAAATGAATACAAAAATTAATACAAAATGAATACAAAACTGTTAATACAAAAGGAATCAAAAATTAATACAAAACTGTTAATACAAAAGGAATCAAAAATTAATACAAAACTGTTAATACAAAAGGAATCAAAAATAAATGCAAAAGGAATCAAAAATAAATGCAAAAGGAATCAAAAATAAATGCAAAATGAATATAAAATTGTCAATGCAAAATAAATCCAAAATAAATACAAAATTGTCAATGCAAAATAAATCCAAAAATAAATCCAAAAATAAATACAAAATTGGTAATACAAAATTGCTAATACAAAATTGTCAGTGCAAAATAAATCCAAAAATAAATCCAAAAATAAATACAAAATTGGTAATACAAAATTGCTAATACAAAATTTTTAATACTAAATAAATTCATTTATAAGTACAATATTGGCAAAAAAAAACAAATACATTTGGAACGCGTTGAATTTTAAAATATCCCTTGAATTTAAAATTGGAATATTTGCAATTACTTCCCCAATTAAAAAATGCATCGTGCCGGAAGTAAATAATGCAGGCTGGAATACAGGAAACTGGAAGTAAATACCTGTGAGGAACCTGCCCGCACATAGCATGGAGACTTGGGTAGACATGCCAATAATTAGCCAGCCAGCTGTGAACGGAAGTGCAAGGAGTAGCATTGTATTTTTACGACCCACATTATCCACAGCAATGCCAGCAAAGGGTGAGGAAACCATGGCTCCGAGCTATTCAAGCCGTGTGTAATCAGGACGTCAAGTGAGACAATAAATCGATTAATTTTATGACCCGCAACCTTATTTTTAAAACGTTATTATATTCCGTCTGTATGTATTTAACATCAAATTTTATGTAGAATGCCTTATCTCATCATGTGTATAGTATAGTCATAGTACACAAAAAAAGTTAATTATTCAATCAAAGTCTCACGAGCAATGTCATGAGTCAGCGAAATTCTTAGGAGGTAAATGGATTATTCTACCGTTGCTGAGGAACTGATCCATGACACGTAATCAGGAGCGGAAATGTTGGTGCCCAAGAAGGAGGAATTCGCCAGAATTTTCGGCACGGCAGGTGAGGTCCATGAAAGGACGCCTCCGAGGCTGAACACGCCGAGGGTGACTGCAATATCATGGCAATAATAAATGCAATTTGTAATTAATCCTATATTACAAGTAAGTACACGCTTATAATTAATGTTTAAAATTTACATTAATAAAAAAATACAATTCTACTAATGTATTTTACCACGACCATCATAATTTTAGGCATATTTAAATTAAAAGCACCTATTAATTTAATGGCTTTATATCTGTAAGCCATTTTAAACGCATTTTTTTCAACTTCCAATTTTTAGCTTATGACTTTTCAGCCTGACGATTTGAGTTTAGCAAATTTAGCGAATGTTAAAAATGATACTAGAAAATAAAGCCATCGGAAACGGCGATGGTGGTCATAAATTATTTTTAATCATACCATGTTTTTTGGATATTTCGGTACAAATTCATCGTACACGAACCATTAGATAACTATATAATGCATTATAACACAACTTGTTATTTATTTTCTTAAATTTAACCAATTTTTACAACAAAATTCTACTTAATTTTGTGTTTATTTTGGGAGTATTTAGCAATAGTTGAAATAATGAATTAGAGGAGGAATTTTGGATCATAATGTTTAGGTGATAAATTCAGTGGAAAATTAAATTCGACCAATCAAAAATGTAAGGATTTAAACAATTTCCGATTTTGATATGATTTTACAACGAATCAGACATGACAATGGAAAAGGAAGTCAAATCAGATATTGAGAGATATTTGAGAATTTTTAACATGTGGCTACCTGTAGTATGTGCGAAAATCATCAATGTAATGCATAATGAATATATAAGCAAATGCATAGAATCATATTGTACACATATATTTTATATTGGGATTATCCTGAAGGTAACGTTCTGACTCACCTGTTCACACAATCCATCTGCTATTGTCTAGCATATTACAATATTTCAGTGGTCAAGTGTATATAATATTGCTCTACATGTGTCAAAGATACGTACAGAATTATACGTAATAATACAGAACGCATAAAAATTATACATGCACATAAGCCGATTGAGTTGGAGTTATGTCCAAGAAAAAATATACACCTGTAGACTATGTTACATATGCATATATATGTATATAATAGCATTTTATGCACGGGACCTGTTCCCTCTCGTTGTCAAACGTATGAGCGCCGATCGATCGATCGCTCGATCGTCATCAGCACCACAGGGTTATCCCTAACTAGGTGCATATAGAGGAAGGTAACTGTTTGACCAAAACCCACATTTGCAATTAATGCATTATTTACACAGGACCTCGCTATTACCGCTATGTATTAAGTATGTACATAATGGATACTACTCCACAACAGTCCCACTACCGCAGGATGATAACAAATCTTTCTGTGAGTATTCAAACATTGGGGAACTTGTCCTGTGTGTGCGTGTCTTGTAAACAGATTGTTTACAAGCAATGAGCATCAGGAGTCTGACTTTTGACTGAGCATTGCAGACATATTATTGCATTTAATTATTATTCCATATAATTCGAGTATAGCACGGCTCGTTTTGTCAATGCTTTCGGCACCCTAACATTACAGTTGTTATTTTGCAAATTTTTTCGCCAATTTAAAACTTTTGCTTAAATTCAATAGCAAATTTTCTACAACAAAATATTAATTACGGGTTTACGAACACTCAGTGAATACAACGGAAATAGAAATTTGAAAATTTGTCAACAGAAAGTTATAAAAATCCAATAGGAATTAAAACAATACTACGCAATACATGTAAGAATATACAATCTTTCGTTTTATGATTCAAGACATAAAAATTGTGTAATTAAAAAAAATTTGTTCAACATTATAGTGTCAGTTATTAAATTGGCCGTGGAAAATTCACGGTTATTACACCCACATTTTTTAGGGGGGGGGGAATGTCAGAAAATTATGTACCGCACAAAGGAGCAAGGTGCAACAAATAACTGTCATCAACTATATTATTGCCGTTTATATGTATGTGAAACTGGAAACATACATGATTTGGCCCTTGCACCCTCGGCGACTATATGTGATAAAATTTTGAATATACACATGTATGTACATGCACTCCACATATATCAAGTTATGCACAAAACAGAATAAATACCGTTATCATGGCAGTGACTGTATTATGAATGTACATATATACAGAGTAGGTAATATGCAAACGAACCGGTTGCTCACTGCGTAGAGCATTCTTCATATAGCGTTGCCAATAAGAAAAAACAAAAAATAGTCGACACGCGTGACCTTGCGTGAAATTAAACCTTAAAATATATATTGGACGTGTGGTGTGTTGCTAACGGGAAGATTAGCATTATGGGGATTAGTGTATGTCAAAATGTTGTAACGTTTACGAGATTTATGTATTGGGAAAAATGTTGTAACGTTCCTTATCAGATTTACCTCAGGAATAAAGCAGTACGGATCTTACAAAATTTGGGACTATATAGCTAAAAATTTAACGTTCTGTAAATTACTTACAATTTAAAACTAATGATTTATATAAAAATGTGGTTGCCCAGGAGAAAAAATTTAAATTGATTTCCAAATTGATGAAAAAGGAGTTACTCACCGATGACAGCAGCCAGGGATTGTCTCACCGTTGCCCACATAATGAGCAAATAGGAAGAAGAAGATGATGTCGAGCGACAAAGTTGGAAAATTTGCTCTTATTACAGTGCACACATACACATACAAACAAATAAACAACTGAATTTGAGACTTTGCAAAGAGGTTCCTCTGTCTCACCCAACCGTACACACTTGACTACGGCCGTAATATTGAGTAACTCGAATTTTTAGAAAGGATCCCATTCATATAAAGTATTAATAGCCACGAGCATATGGGGATATCATTGAGATACATACGGAGCTCTAGTTAAGGTGCGGAATTGACAATCAATCATACATACAACAAGAGGAACGTGAGGACTTGAGGTAGGTAGCAGCAACAATTCCCCATAGTGTGGCTCGAGTCACAAGTCAGAGGGTCATGTATAAATTACAACTAACTTATTTGAGAATAAAATTGCATATCCATATAAATCTGCAAGGAATAAATCTATAAGGGATATTATGTATACGGAATAATATTTTTTTTCACCTATGCAACACTTACCGTAAGCTCGCTTATATAGACAGTCAATGAGTTACAATCACTTGTTGTCATATGTGCAATCATTAGGATCAACTTATCCATAACATATTAATCTTCATGGAAATACATACATACGAGGCAATATGCATATTATTATTATTATTATTATCTTCGTAACTTTGTATAAGCAATTCTAGTGTAATTTGTATATATAACAATGTAAGCATTACACAAATGTACGTCTGTCTATAATCATAATGTTTATGCATTCACGTTATTGCTGCTGACGCTTTTGCATTTGTGACCCCCACAATGTCATGTTATTGCTCCATTTAATACTTACATTACTTATATATAAGCTCTTGTATCCAATTTATACAATGCTATACTATCACTATAAATATAATAAATATTGACTATATAGCTCTGAATGTCTTTCCAATATATTTATGCTCTTTGTAGTTTTGCAGCAACCATGATGTGTTTTTCCCTAAATTTATCTCGAATTTACGACAAATTATTTTAACAGACTTCTCGCCTGCTCCTGGACACAACGAGTAACACCCATGGAACGTTTGCATTAATTAATAAACAATATTTGATTTTAACGTGTATTGTAAACTTATATTTAAATTTGAATTAATTAATCAATGTTGCACAACTCAAATTAATTAATTTAAATAAAGTAATAATAACTAATTATAACTACAAAATACCGTTTGCTGCTATTGAAGAATCAATGTAGTGCAGTTGGTCAAGATCATGGATTTCAATATTAATTATTAACGTACTATGCTACAGCCTAGACGTGCATATGTAGAGACTAAATATGATTATTCGATCATAAAATATTTTATCGAAAAACCGTTAAAAGACCAGCTACAATATAGATAGAAGGCTTTTTATCCCCACATATGGCAAACAGTTAGATATTTTTTAAAAATAAATTATATTAAAAATCATTGAATTACTTGTAGCTTTGCAAGTTAGTTTTTACTCAAGCCTAACAATGATCACAGTTGAACTGACTATAGGACGATACGTTAACACAATTTAATCTCCTAGATCTAGGTATATCTATAGTATATTTTGTTAATGTATTGTTGTGTTATTTGTAATTATGCGTTGATAATACTTTATAGTTTATAACTTTGCACAAGTTCAACAATCCGGGTTTTACCGGGTAAAATCGGTTTTTAGACCCGTTTGCTTATAAATAGCCATAACGATTCACATTGTCTCTAAAACCACGACTGACGCTTATTTCGGTGATTTCTTCTGCAATTGACGCTTTAGATTTATATTTTCGGGTAATAACATTAAATAATCGACAGTTGTATACTGTCATGAGTCATGACTTTATCTGTTGTCAGAGTTGTTTTGATTTGAATAGTATTTTAAACCCACGTTCTAAAAACTATTTTAAAATTGATCTTTCTCATAGAGTTGCAAAAATCGGTTTTATTCGATTTTTCGGTTTTTCTGGGATTAGTTAAACAATTTATACTCCATCCCGTTTACATCACTATAATAATGTAAAATCAACAACAGCGTTTTTTTAAATGCCCTGTTATGGTTTTCATATAACTTACCCAGTTTTTAAGGGTCCAATCGGATGGAAGTTGGTTATTATTTATATTATTGAATTATTTTTGATATTATTATTGAATTATTTTTAATAATTTTACTGAATTATTTTTGAGATTATTACTGAATTTTTTTTGAGATTATTACTGAATTATTTTAGCGATTATTACTGAATTATTTTTAATAATATAATTGAATTATTTTTATTAATATAATTGAATTATTTTTATTAATATTATTTTTATTATCTATTAAAATTGTTGTAGCAATAAGTATTATATATTTGTAATACATAGCACAAAAACTAATAATTAAGATGTTACTTTCATTCTTCTGATGTGTTTATTTGTTGTCATTTCAAAACCTTAAATAATTTTTGTTTTATTTATTGGTTTTCTTTTAGTTATTGTGCCACCAGCAAGCCCCACGGATTCTACTTTGGAGGACATAGGAAATTCAAATGATTATGCAAACTATAGACCCTGTGATTTGCTTAAAAGAGCGGACGCTCTTGCGGTTGCTTCCATGTAGAAGCTAAGAAAGAGTCCCGCACGAATTAAAAGTGCTGCCCAAACCTATAAAAGTGGATTTATCAATATGGTAATTGTAGTGTTAAATTTGTTTATCGTAATGTATGCAAAAATTTACATACATAGAATTTCAACTTTTCCAAGTTTGTTTTATAGATTCCAACAAATTCAACTGACGCCACTACATGTTTTATACGACCACAAAACTGCCAAAACGTTTTTACACGTCAAATATCTGTCCTCTAACTGGAAAAATTACGCTGGGATCATCCAAGATTTCACCTACACTTTCCCAATTTTATTAAAATTTATATAAATTCGTGGTTTGTTCTAACTAATATCCACAGCTGCAAAAAACTGTTAGTTGCCAATGCAACAATCTCTAATATTACCAACCTCCCAATTAGAACCAAATTTGTTTTTATTTTGTCCTATTTGTTGGTGGCGAAATTTCATATAAAAACAAACTATTGTTGGTTTTTAAGAGGATAACCTGCTATACGCGCATCATTTGACATTTTAATAATATTTGCAGGAATTGGTAGTTTAATAACCAACATAACCATCAGAAGTTATTCAGTAAAGAACAATTTGGTGCACCTGCAAGGGTTAAATCTACAATCGTCGTTCAACCTTCCCAGGGAAGCGTGTTCAGCCAAACAAAATCCCCGCTGAATCTACGCACCTATAAATATTCAGTATTCATCACTGCAGGATCTAATCAAATATGATATGCTGGTATTTCGTCTACTGCGTGTACTAAAAGTGTTGGGTTTATTTGCCAGTGGCTGTCTTATTAATTACTTTTACAATTCAGTCTTCTCTGCTCTTATACTAAAAGACCGTGTTTAATTGTTTTTTCACTTTTAGAAAACAAAAATATTTCGGCCATTGAATTTCTAGCAATATTATACAGAATCAGAAGCAATAGATACTAGAACCGAAAAATATAGTTTGTTTGAGTTAGAATTTGTACGCCTAACATTACATGTGTCAAACCCAGAAGTATACGTCACGGTTAAAAAGAGAAGACTATAATCATGTAAATTCTGTTACAATAGTAGAACAATATTGAATATTATTAAAAAGAGCACTACTAGAATGTGCTTTTCTATACATTGGTTTGTTATTTATATACGAATACATTCACCATGTTGTGAATGTGGGAGTATATACATACACTGAATTGGTACGTATTTGGTGTGGCTTTTTCATTTACAGAATCTTATTTACAATCGAAAAGTACTGCTTTTATCATTCAGTTAGCAACTGAGTGGACAAAATCAATGCAAACCGATTTCCGAATACGAATGTTATCTGAATATTTAAATCGAATTCGAATCAATGCGAATACAAATATCAATTTTAAAATAATCGAGCTTTCAAACTGAATTCAAATACCGCCAATGTCATCGCTCATATTTCAATTTAAATACAACTCAAATACGAATATGAAAACGTATTTGAAAATTTGAAGAAAATTCAAATGCGAATACAAACTGCAGTAGATTGGTTGGGTTTGAATTCGGTTTTTCGAATAGCGTAAACTCTGAAAATAATGTGTTCGGCTATTGTTTGAGAACATTTTGTTCTCCAATTTGTATCATAATGTGTAAAAACAGTAATTTTTGGTATTATTTTGTTTACAACAATCATTAGTATTGTTATATAAGGATTTTTGATATAATTGTTACATCAATAATCCTTATGTTAGCAATAATTTTGATATATAATTTTTTTTATATGTAAGAAGTATTATGAATTCCTATAGTAATTTTAATAAAAGCATTTATGTTTTTAGTTTAATAGTCAAACCGTGTACAGTTTCTTTGTATTTATACATAGTTATAAAGTTTATCACAAGCATGTACAGCTAAATAAAACACTAATTTGATTTGAATTAAAAATTACGAATGGACGTATACCTGAAAATATTATTCGAAAAACTAACTTCAAATACAATTCAATCCAAATCAAACCGAATTTGTGGTCTCATTCGAAAACCGAATAAAACTTGAATTCAAACCGTGTATTTTTTTGGTTGAATAATTCAAGTATAACTTAATAAATGGGATTTAAAAACCGAATTCGAATAAGATACGTAAATTAAAATTGTATTTGAAATTTGAATTCAAAACATGCACAAATTGCAAAATAATCGGTGCGACAACAGGTCTGAGTCAATGTCTTGATCATCTTATTTACTTTCACAACAGCCTTTATTGTTTTTCCTTTTCCGTTTAACAATATTCTCTGGTTCAATTTCTCAAGTTCAATTCATCAATGTACTGGCGACTTTGTATACTTTTACTATTTACTAATTACCATTACTGTTGATTTCTTTTATATTTCCTGGGGGTTAAAATATATCCCATTAATTACAGGGAAAGGTGGGGGGTAAATAGCTTTCCATTTGATTTCGAGAAGTTTTGGAGTTTTGAATATCTACGCCAGATGTCGGTAAACGTAAATGAATGTAAGTGAGAAATATTAGCAGATGCTTACCCATGTATAAAACAAATGTTTTGCTGAAATCTAGCCAGCATAAGCAGAAGGAGAACATATGCCATGAAATGGAAATGATTAATTTGTTTTCACACTGATAAAGTCTCAATGCCCTGCAGAGTTTAAAAAAGTTAAATACAAAAACATGTTTGTGTACAGTAAGTTGAAATAAAAGAACCGTTTAAAATACATGTAATAAAAATAAACGTAACACACGTAATTAATAGTCGTCAAAAATAAGATTGATAACGAAATTCACCTAACATATTTTCGCTTAACATTTTCGTTTGATCTATACTCCGTATTTATTTTCACGCTTATTTATAATAAACTGGAACTTTTTGGTGCCAAACTCTACCTCTCTCTCTCTCAAGGGATTGAATATCTTAAACAAATCTGGCTAAATTATTCAAATTATCGTTTATACTTCTGTTCGTGTACGTAGTTACGTAGGAACGGTGCGTAAATTGTTAGTGAGGCGTTGAGGGATTATACTTTTATAAATGCCTTACAAATTGCTGTCGGTGACCTCGGCAATTGCCGTAATTAATTTATGTATTTACGCAAATGTCTCATATTTATTTCCGCGCATTAATTTTTCACATTTCTTGTTGGGGTTACACATTTCCCACATGTTCCTACGCTCTTCTGCTGGCTCAAGTTGCTTTACTAGATTTGAATTTAAAAGTGAAATTTGCCGAAATGGAAGAACAATTTAAAATAAAGGTCTTCAATTTTAAATATTTTTCTAAAACAAATTGCATTACACAAATCCTTGTAATTTTTGAAACACTTGTTTATTTCAGAAGTGCATTTCAGTTATTTAATTTGTGAATTTATATTTCTTTATATTCGTTGATTTTACAATCTTGAGCACTAAATTGGCGCAAAAATCATCAAAATGAGTTTATTTAATAAATTCATTTTGATGATTTTAGCGCCAATAATTGCGACATTATTTCTTTTTTATCTGTATGTAAATGTCTAGAAATTCCCTATTAACAATAAAAAACAATTGAACTGTAAATTTCCTTACAATACTTTTCGCGCCAATTTTCTCACTTATCTTTTCATGCTCCTTTAAACATTATAATTATCAAAAATTGGATTTATTAAATCTAAAATAATTTTCGCCCGAGCAGAAAGAGATGATAATAATAAAAAGGGTTGTCAGCGGATTTGTATCGCGATATTTGATCCCAGGGAAGCATATCTGTCCTCATATTTCAATGTAATAGTGTTTAGGCGGGACAATCGAGTTGTATATACGAGAGAGGGAGAAATGGTAAAGAGCTGCGGAAAGAAATTAAGAGTTGGAAGCGTAATTTAAGTTGTAGAGAATCAGGGATTTTCAGTGTTGTAGCAGATTTCCCAACGTATACGACATATAAGACATGTACGTCCTATGTTATTTAATGCAGTTGTATGTATACAAGTATAGGAGACGTCTATAGTGAATTGGCTGCATAAAGCAGACTAACGTGAAGGGAAGTAACGCAAAGTAAAGTTAGGCATATACATACATAAAGAAATAGACATAAGGCAAGATAGGGAAAAGACGAAGATGACGGAGCGTGGAGAAAAAATAAATCCCACATAAATAGACATTGCTACATGATATCCCAACGTTAAAAAAATTGTTACTTTTTGTTTCATTTCGGTTGCACACATAATAACGGCACACACACACATTTATAAACTGCGATATACGTACGGAAATATTACACGGAGCATACTGCAGCTGTTTATATTGCATGTACATACGTATATATGTATTTGCATGTGCAGTGGAAATGCAAAGACGCTGGATGCCAAAAGTTGTTTAATGGAAACACTTGCAGTCCCAAAACTTTGTGTATTATGTATGGGGGAGCATATATCGGAGTCTTTTTTGCCCAAGAGCAAGGAACCTCCACAACTTTTGTGTGTGTGCAATGTGGTGCAGCAGTTTATCTAAAAGGTTTTGAAACATGGAAATTTTAAAAAGTCTATAGTTTATTTTTAAAGCCCGATTCATAGACGGCCGTTGCCCTAAAAAATCCCAGAACTGCAGACGACTCAAGAACACACACCAAAATCACGGAGAAAAAAACACACACACATGCAACAAGTCTGATCGGAGTTAACATTGGGACATCATTGTCGGTGGGGCTGTTCAATAAATCTGGAAATTTTAAGAAAAATCACGAATTTTCTGCAAATCTGTATAAAAGCCAATTAAAGGGTAGCAATGATGAAGCCAAATTGTCCTTTACGTTCATTCCAATCCTGGTAATTTAGGAAAATTCTGGTCAAAATTGATTGAAATTCATCCGAAAATTAAGAAAAATACTGAAAACAATTATAAAACAAAAAATTTACAAATTTTGAACAAAATAAAATGAAATTGTGGTCAAATTTAACACACAAATTTAATAAGAAGAAATAAATAAACTTACAAATTCAGTAATAAAAAAATTCAGAATTCAGAATAAATTCAAAATTATAAAAAAATTTAAATTTTTTGTACAGCGTTGCTGAAATTTTAAATTAAAGTTTATTTGAAATACAGAAAACACAATAATTATCAGAAATAAAACAAATTGAACGCCCATATTACCAAACTTGATAGCTCAACGCCCCCAAATCTTGGAGTCCCGAGCGGAAAAAAAATCATTTTTTTTACACATCTCCGGCATTCACACACAATAGAGTTTCCCTGTATATTTATTCGGAAAAGCGAGGAGGACAAAAAGTGCGGACGAGCGGATTGAAACTATAAACATTTAATCACAGACAAGCGTTTCGGGGAAACATAAATCGGACAATTCCACTAGAATTTTGCGTAGTACTGCCGGGACTGCGCTACTGCCAGGATAACGTCATTTTTACTCTCTGCGAAAAATTAAGTATTTATAGGAAAACGAAAATTACAAATAAATACAAAAAAAATCCTATACAAATTCATTTGCTCATAATTGTACATATATTGCTTATAATTTCTATAGTAGTGAGCATAAACAATTATTATATTTAGAGGCGCTTTTGCTTAAAATAAATAAATAAATACAAAACAAAAAACTTGACAAATATATTTTGTCTGTACTTTATAAGGTTTAATAAATAAATAAACCACAAATTTATTACAGGAAATCCTATTTTGTAAAAAAAAAATTGAAAAATTTATAATAAAATCCAGTACAAAATTAGAATAGAAATTATATTTTCAAAAAAAAATTTGTATTGAATTAAACGCCAGAGCAATTAATTTAAGGAAAATTGGAATTGTGCCGTAAAAGAATTTGTTCACTTTCTAAATAAATATATTTCACTGCCGATTTAAACTTAGTTACCGGAGGATAGAGGATGATGAGGGAATCGGGCGATAAAAAAAGATTAGCATTGGAAAAGGCGGAGGTGTTCTAAACTTGGTCCTCGTGCCAGCAGGAGAAGGGAAAATAAAGTCCCAACTTATTGCAATTCCCAAGCACAAGCCTCTCATTCTTATTATTACTTCTCCGAAAATTCAACGTCGTCCTCAAACTTTTTCCTCCTTTACTTTTACAAAACCCAAACTTTCCTTCCCCATAATAATACATAGCGTGGCTCAGCATATATAGAGTTTATAAAATATAATTTTACAGCGCCATCATCATCGTCTTGTTAATTTCCCTCTAATTATTACATTTTAGTGATTTTTATACTCCTCCACAGTTCCCAAAATACACGAATGCCTTTATTGTTACTAGAAGCGATTTACACAAAAGAGAGAGAAAACACGAATTATTAAGAGATAACAAAAAAGTTACAATTTATATAATTTATTAATAACGCCGGCATTTAAAAACAATAAATTGTTATTTACTCAAAAAGAACGCTATTCTTGAACAGTGAGGCCACATGCGTTAAAATAAAAACGACCATAAAAATATTTAATTATTATTTATTATTATTACTATAGTGACGCGTATATCTGTTGTGAGAAAATAAAATTTCTCTATTAAAATCAAACACACCGGAAATATAATTTATACAGCCTGACCTGACCATGGAACCCGCCGGTGGTGGAGGTGGCGGTGGAGCGCCTTGGAGGTAAAATTTGAATTTTTTTTGAAAAATACAAATTAAGAAAATACAAATTAAGAAAATACAAATTAGGAAAATACAAATTAAGAAAATACAAATTAAGAAAATACAAATTAAGAAAATACAAATTAAGAAAATACAAATTAAGAAAATACAAATTAAAATAGATAAATTAATTACAAAAACTAAAATATTAAATTTACAATTTTGTTTTCAAATTTTACAATTTCAATTTTTTGGCATATTAAAATATTAAATTTGTATTTAATTTCAACAGATTTTCTTTAATTGAAATTATTATTTTTAATTATTTTTCTTTAAATAAATTAAACAATTATAGATAATTTATATTTAATTGAAGCTACCCTACACCAAAGTTTTAAATAATTTTAAAAAAATTTGCCACGATGCGAGAAATAACATCGCCGATGCAAACATAAATACAGTTGCAAAGTATAATTTCGTATGTAAATTATATGGAATAATATTAAAGTGGCAATAAAGCAACAAAAAAAGGATTATTCCTAGCTGACCCCAAAATGAAAAAAAAGATTAAGAGATATTTCATTGAGACAACATTCATTGAGCGCGTGCTGAAATTTTTATTTACATCGCCAGAGAGAGAGAGAGAGAGGGAGAGAGAGAGAAAAGAGAGACAGAATGAGGAGGAAGGTCTCTGGAAAAGAAATCTTTTTTCGGAGATTGCATAAGCTGTGAGCTCCATAGAAATCGCACATTTTCGTCTTCCATATTATGTACTACTTCCCCCCTCCTTTACTTTTGGTTTTGGCGACCTGACAGTTGTCTCGGCCAGATGTTTGATCAATGTGCCTAATTTGCTCATCGTTTCATTTCAGAATGCTCATATCGTTTCGTTTTAATTCCCTCGTCGTCCCTTTTAAAATTTCATCATCGGCCGTTTAAATTTTCTCATATAGTTTACATGCAGTTCCGCGCCCATTACTTGGGATTTTTTAACTTTAATTTTTAAATGATCTTATGTTTTGAAACTAATTTCTTGTCGTGTTTTGAGAAATTTTCTTATTTTGACTTTTGATTTCTTCATGTTTTCTTCTGGTAATATTTTTTAATTCTCAGGGTTTTCCTTTTATTGTTTTTTTAAAATTTGGTAATTTTTTTAAAACATTAGTGATGTTGTTTGAATTTTCCTTTGTTTAGCTTTTACTACTAAATTTTTCTTGTTATTTTTTTACATTTTACTAGTTTAAAAAAATTCATGGGTTATTTTTTAAAATTTGACTAGTAATTTTTTAAATTTGACTGGTAATTTTTTAAATTTGACTGGTAATTTGTAAAAATTTACTGGTAATTTGTAAAATTTTACTGGTTAAATTATTTAAATTTTACTAGTTAATTTTTTTAAATTTTACTGGTTAATTTTTTTAAATTTTACTGGTTAATTTTTTAAAATTTTACTGGTTAAATTGTTTAAATTTTACTGGTTAAATTTTTTAAATTTTACTGGTTAAATTTTTAAAATTTTCCCGTAGATATTTATTCATTTATCTGTCTTAAAATTGTTTCGTTTCCCTTACCGTTCTCTTCAAATTGTACACGATGTTTATGGAATTAGCTCCCGAAACGACCCAAGTCACCTTAATTAATTTTTACACATCGTAACTCAAGAAACGTAAGACGCGATTTGCCATGCGTAGGCAGTCGAAAATATTCAATTAAAATTTAATTACCCACACAGCTCACGGTCAACTTCTCTCATCTCGCTAGAGATTTTTGCAATCGGTAGATGCATATAGTCGTACATTATGTGTAGTTAAATAAAAGGAGGAAAAATATAAAATTTAAAGTCGAAGGGTAAAAGATAAATGAAAATCCAATTAAAACCTGGCGGTCGTCCATCCAGCCCAAGGGAACTCTGTAATATAACCGATGCGATTTTCCTAACCGAAGCAGAATTATCCTAGTCCTAGTCCTGGCGATGGGTTGATAAAAACCAGAAACTTTTGCTGTTCCTAGTTTCTACTGTTGAGAATCCTCTGAGATGAGACATATGCCATAATCTGTGAAGCAATAAAATTAGGAGAAAATGTGCTATAAATATAATAAATAGCGGGGTATATGTACAATTATAAGTGCATTGCCATATTAAAAACACTGGGAGAGATCAAGACATAATTGAAGCCAGCTTGGTCTTTTGGCTATTGTTTTCTTGGCAGACCAACGACCGACGTGTCGACGAGGAGGAGATGAAAGAATTAAACTTTTGTTATTCTCCCACCATGCTAAAATATTATCGTTTTGTCTGCTGTCCCGCCGAACTTTTTTAAAAAAATAGGGAAGGTTTTTTTCTTGCTTGCCCATATGTGGGCTTCCATAAAAATAGCCAAAATTCTTTTTCATGACAAAACTATCAATACAAATTGATTTTGTATTTATTGAATTTATTTTGTATTCATTGAATTTATTTTGTATTCATTAAATTGATTTTGTATTCATTAAATTGATTTTGTATTTATTGAATTTATTTTGTATTTAATCAATTTTAGTGAATTTATTTTGTATTTTATGAATTTATTTTGTATTTATTGAATTTTAGTGAAATTATTTTGTATTTATTGAATTTTAGTGAATTTATTTTGTATTTATAAAATTTATTTTTTATTGATTGAATTTATTTTGTATTTATTAAATTTATTTTGTATTTATTGAACTTATTTTGTATTTATTGAATTTATTTTGTATTTATTGAATTTATTTTGTATTTATTGAATTTATTTTGTATTTATTTAATTTATTTTGTATTTATTTTATTTATTCT